>CAUYRH010072620.1:0-81242 GCA_963574655.1 Perodicticus potto
ATCTCTCCCACTACCAGGAGCTTTGGTGTTTTCTGTATTCTTTTCTGTAAATCAATTCTGCCTTATCACGGACGGGTGGGAGGGGGGAAATAATGTAATGAAGAATAATAAAATACATGTATTAAAAAAAAAAAAAAAAAAAGAAAACACAAGGAAAGTGTCTACTCATAATTGCTGGAAAATATTAAATTGTAGGTGAGTGAAAACTTCAAAATATAACCACAAAACTTTATTGTATAAAATAAAATTTGTTTTGATAAAATGGAAAGGTATATTTTGTTACAGAATGAGAATACTAGTATTTGTGAGTGCTGATTCTCCTAACTTACAGATTTAATGTAATCTCCATTAAAATCCCAATAGGATGTTTTAGAATTCAACAAAACTACTATAAGATTAATCTGGAAATACAAAAAGGATAGAACTTTTATCCTGAAAAAGACCCACATGTTAGTAAATGTTGCAAAGCAAAATTATTTAATTCACGCTGGTACTGGTTCAAAAGGAAGAATGTAGCACAATATAGGCAGTTCATAAACATAAACAGATCTGACTATGTAAAAATATAGCATATGATAAAGCAGATTTTCAGCACAACACAAATAAGACAGGATTATTAAAGACATATCTGTATGATACGTGAATAGCAAATCAGAAAAGCAGTCAGTAAGATCCACAGGAAACAAAGAAAGCTAGATTATGGATGAATAATAGAGTTAAATATGGTATTTTCATTATAAAAATGCATTCTAGAATAACTAGCATATAATAGAATAAATAATCTACACATTCTTTATAGACTTAATACTTATCCAGGCTTTGAAAGCAACAGATATGCTCTGAGGAAATAAAAGATAGAGATGATTGTGCCAAAATTATTGAACTTCAGAACAATGCAAACACCAACATTTAATAGACTACAGAAGACTTTATCACTATGACAAAAGGGTTAAGATCTCATTGAAACGAAGGGAAAAAAAAAGCCTTAAGCAGTGGGCAAAGGATATGAATAAATGATGCATATCAGAAGAAAATTAAAACATATGGAAAATATTCTATCTCCTCTAGTAATAAAAGAAATGACACTTAAAACAACTTTGATATATTATTTTGCATTTACAAAACTTGCAAAAGTGAGAAAAAAGCCTAATGCTGTCAGAGTTGCAAGTTAGCTGATAGGACCCTGCACAAGGTGGCATAAACACAACCCTTTTGGGAAGCAATATGCTCGCATATGAAAGGCTGTGAAGAAGTCCATAACCTTTGCTGTAGCAATTCTACTTCCAGAAATAATTCAAGAAAATCAAAAAGAACATGCACACAGCTGGAATAAGAACATTATAAGGGGAGAAGCAACAAAAGAAAGAAATTTGGAAAGAACCTAAATAGTTCGCCCTCTGCTAAATTATGTAGTAAATCACGAGGCTTCTTCAGGATGTTTTATTCCACAACCATTAAGAAAACAATGACAGGCCAGGGCAGTGCCTATGGCTCAGTGAGTAGGGCACCGGCCCCATATACCAAGGGTGGCGGGTTCAAACCTGGCCCTGGCCGAACTGCAACAAAAAAATAGCTGGGCGTTGTGGCGGGTGCCTGTAGTCCCAGTTATTCGGGAGGCTGAGGCAAGAGAACGGCCTAAGCCTAGGAGCTGGAGGTTGCTGTGAGCCACGAAGCCATGGCACTCTACCAAGGGCGACAAAATGAGACTCTGTCTCTAAAAAAAAGAAGACAATGACAGAGGCTATGTAGAAACACAGAAAAATGTTCATGATATGCCCCTGTGAAAAAAGTAGAATACACAATGCCCTCAATTATTTATACACGTGAAATAACAATGAGGAAACCTGTAAGAGTGAAATACCCATAGGGTTGGTTGCAGGACCACTGGGCGTTTTCCTTCTCTAAACTTTTAATGCTATGACATCGTCGTCTCAATGAAAGTGTACACACATGGGGTAACGTGGAGTGCTATAAAAGTGTTCTGTCTGTTTCTTCAACCTACAGTTGCTCATGGGTGTGAGATTTGCCAGGATCCTCAGTAAATGACTTTGCCCCTCTCAAAGGCAGACGGGGACACCATTGGCACCTGAGCTTTAGGCACTGAGTCCAGAGTGTAGCCCCACACTGGGGTTGTTGGAGATCCAAAGAGGCAGCCTTTATTTAAGACACCTCAGCCACTCCTCATGTCTCCCTCAGGCTTAGTGCTGGGCCCCACAGGACATCTCTCTTGTCCCAGGGATTCGCTCCTACTTGGGTGTCAACTGCACTGGCTCCTCTGACACACCCTTGTGGCTCTTCACTTTGGACCTGTTCTTGTTTCTGGACACTTGATTCTCCAGTCTTTCATGCTTCCCAAGGCTGCCTCCCCCAGCTGGGAGATCCCAGGACCACTTTTCCTACTGCCACAGGCCAGCAGATCAGCGCTTCTGGTCAAACTCTGAAGACCCCAACAAGCAACCCACTTTTGTGGTGGGAGTGGAGAGGGCTGGACAATGCCTCTCCAGCTCAAATGACACCAAAGGAATTGGTGGGGGCATCTTCCAACAGGTCTTAGATCATAAACACCTGTTAACAGGGACAATTTTTAGTCTTTAATGATGGATAGAAGGACTTTTGTTGTAGCACATCAGAAATTAGAAAATTTATTCAGTAGGGGGAAGGCACATTCACTGATTGACATGATTTGTGATTAAGAGTCCGAGCCAGGGAATAAGACAAGGGGGATCTAACAATTACACCACAGCCATCCTAATCCCTCAAATTAGGTGTGAAAACATGAAGAGATAAATGCGGACACTTAACTTGCTTTTTTACCACCTTTCCTGGATCAGAAACACCAACCCTCAAGCAGGTAACTGCCAAATCCTGCTTTTCCTGGGCTGAACAGACACTAACTACTTCCCGTGGCTCCCAACCTCAGGGTATAAAGATACTACACAAGAATAAGGTATCACTCTTTTAACACCTTGATTTTCTACTCCTGATGGGGTGGTTAATATGAATCTAAAACTGATGGTCAGATGTGCCCCAGCTCCTGATTACAGAGAGCTTCGAGAAAAGGTTTTCCTTCTAGAATCTCAGCGGTTCTCAACCTGTGGGTCATGACCCCGAAGACCATCAGAAAACACATCCAGCGTATCAGATATTTACATTATGATTCATAACAGTAGGAAAATTACAGTTATGAAGTAGCAATGGAAATAATGTAAGGCTATATCCTCAGTATTTCACAGGCATCTTGGGATAGTGTTAAAAACTGAAATCAAGAAATAAAATTTTAATGAAATTCAGAAAAGAGAAGGAAATTACACCATCAGATAGCATGACTTCCCCAGTTCAGTCATCATGACAGCCTGTCTCGGTAAGTCAGCAGTTGCCTTAATTAAAAGGTAAATCCAAATGTCAGAGGTCACAAGGCACAAAAGGACACCCCTCAGCCCCCCACCAAAACCAGCTGGCTGTGCCTGGTGGCAGGAGGACCCATAGCAGTCACTTCTCCACCTGCTCTGGGAAGCCCTGCCTTCTACCCCACGGTGCTACCTTCTTCCCATCTCCTCAGACGTCAGGACAGAATAAAGAACACTCTCAAAGAAGTGCACAGACAGGCCATGCTCCCCTTGGTAAGTTTCTAAACTTTGCCGCTAAGAAGAGAAAATCTGGGTAAACCCCAAACAATCTATCCCCTACTGTTGACCACAGAATGTCAGATTTACTATTCCCATGGTTTATAATTTATTGAATCCAGACAATCCTTTCTCTTGTAGGTGCCTAGAATTATTTTTCCTGGATGAGAAGGTTGTGCAATCTCCTTTTTGTCCATGTCATTAATTTCACAGTCACATGGAATTATTTTAGGACAAAAGCTTGAAAGGCCGGAACCTAATTTGAGAAGCTATATTCTAGGACAGGAGCGTCAAGTGCAGTAAAAGCCTGCACAGCAATGGAGTAGTCCCTTCCAGTAACACACCTACCTAGCTTCTGCTTTGCAAATACTTAACCTGTGGGTAGGCAAAGTCTGAGAGATGGCTCAGATGGGTTGAAGACTGCAAGGAGGTGCTGTGGTGACCACGGTTGACTCTTTGCAATGGCCCTGAAAGTCAGGGGAAGGAGGAGGCTCTACATGGTGCAGACTCAAGGCAACTGAGGACTCTCTGACTTTCCAAGCCTTTAAAGAGAATCTTTATAGATTGGTGAAATCATTTCCCTACCTTTTTGTCACAATTCGCAATGATTTGGGAACAAATTAAATGACTCCTGGAGGTTCCCACTAGGTTTGGGATTTGACCAACCACTGTTTCTCAAATAGCAGAATGAGCATTCTCCATCAAAGGGTAAAAGGTGGCTGTTGGGATGGTCAAAATTTGGCACAGGATCGTCCTGGGTCTACCTCTGCTTTCCTCTGAACACAGATGGCAGCTCTCGTATGTGTTTCTTGTTATGGTGTCCCTTAAATGAATAACTTGACAGGAGATAGTTGCCAGGGTATTAATAACATTTAGATTGATGACAAATATACTTTCTTTGCAAAAAGGTGAAGCAATTAGTTTTTCTCTGAACTAATTCCCACCTCCCTTTCTTCCATAGCTAAAAGACAGATTTCTAAGAATCTGACATTGCCAAGCTCATTCTTCACATAAAAGGACTCTTTCAGCCAAATTTGTTTTCCAGTTACTGCTCTGGTTTTTGCTTGACCCACCCATACTCCTCATCATTCATCCAGCCCCTTGTGACATGGTGGGCTTGGGGCCGTAAAAGTCAAGACTAAGAGCTCTACCAGTCATTTCTCTTCACCAAATGTAACATATGATGAATATTTCCTACCAATAGACTAACATTTAGAAGACTAGATCATCTTGACGTGAAAAATTGAACACTGTTTCTAATCTACTATTTCTATATATTTTTTAAAAATTGGTGTTCATCCTGGGAATGTACAGATAATAAAATAGGAATAAGTTTTTTTAATCGTAAAACTCCTATTGAGTACTACTGCGTAAACATCTCTACCCACATAAGCTATAAAGCAGAAGATCATGTTGATTGTATTTTGTTATCTGATGTTGTTCCCTCTTTCTTGTACTCCTTAAACTCAATTTTCCTCCTGGCTGTCTTGTATCAACCAACCTCTATTCTCTTTATCCCTCTATCCTTGTTGTGGTGGTTCCAGCTATGATTTCGCTGGATAGAGACTGATTCATCTGTTCTCTCTCTGTCCATGTAATGAGCCTTGGGCCAAGTTCATATTCCCAAACAAAACAGCTTGATTTTTTCTTGATGTATAAGGAGTAAGCTTGGGTGGAGAAGCCAATGCTCAAGGGTCTTGGTGTGTGGGCCTGTGGATGGGAAGGAAAACGGGTGCTCCCGAGATCTCATAGCTGTGCATGGACCTATCCTCTTCCGAGAGTAATACCATCCTTCTTCTGAAACTGTCATGGGCTTGTCTAGAGAGGTGGCCCTCAGTCCCAGCTGCAGACCACAATAAACAGAGGAGCTTTAAAAATGAATATGGAACAAGAAAAAAATAAACATAAAAATTAGGCCATTTTCATAAGATTCTGATTGGATGGGTCCAAGCTGGGGCCTGGGCTACCAGGTAATTCTGACACACAGCTAGACTTGACAGCCACCCCTTGGGTCTTCCATAGCCGTGCTCTGGACCCTTCAAGAGCAAGTAATCAGCATGACGCTCACAGTCAGCAAGTGCCCCGTTTTCAGAACCTGACTCTGCACCAGGTCTGGGCTTTCCCTTTAATATTTCTTTGGAACCCCAAAGAAGCAAAGGACAAAAACGATTGCTTCCCCTTGCCCTTGATAGCTTTAGGACTCATACATGACTCTTTCTGTGTCTTTCTCAGCTCTTCTGTCATACATGTGAGAGACAGAAGGACACAAACCTCTATGACAATTATGTGTGGTGAGGACTCCAGATAACCCAAGCATAATAGAGGAAGAGTTCCAGGCTTGCTCCAAGATCCTGCCATCTTCACAACATAGAAGGTCAGCTGGACTCTTACAAAACTACCGCAGGACAGCTGGACCTTGCTCTTCACCTGTCTGGGCTCTACAGAGCCTGTGAAGAGGTGGAGTTAATGGCAAAGGGCAAAGCAGTTTGGGAGGAAAGGGACTTGTGTTCTTCCTGCTCTCACTACTTGGTCGCCCCTCTCTTGAATGAGTCACCTCTGCTTCTACGTTCTTATTCTGATTCCTGAGCTTTCAGATCCCCGGCCCTGAAGGGTGTACTGCAGCACTCTGCACTTATTCGTAACATTCTGATTCCCTCTTTGCCTCTGCGGGGTTAGTAGGCCTGAGATGTTTAGAGCTAACACTTGGACGGTGCTATTCATGTGGCTGCTTTCCAAAGCCCACCTTTCAGGAACTTGGCTTAGATCCAAGTGTTCCTCTCATCCATGAGCTCTTCTGTCAAACGGAAAAGTAACAATTAAAATAAAGTCTCCTCTGCTGATTTGTGAATGGAAACCGTGACCTGAATAGAGTGACCAGCATCTGATGTATTTTCTCCCTATTGTGCGGACAGCAGATTTATCACTCATCGGGAGGACAATCTACTGAGGTTGACAGTACAACTTCACTCCCCTGAGTTTCAAGACACGGTGGAGGCTTTGTGGCCAGGGAAGAAGGCGTCATGAAAGTAGCACCTACAGAGCCCTGGGAGGGGAGGCGGCGGCGGCGGTGGTAGCTCAAAAACATTAAGCACAGTTGACAGCTTGAAAAAAAAAATCCACAAAAATAATAAAATGAAATCTCAGTTGTGCTGATGTTTGCCTCCTTTCATGGAGACAAAAAAGAAGCCATTCTTTTCTGTATTCTTTTCTGTAAATCAATTCTGTCTTATCACGGACAGGTGAGGGGGGGAAATAATGTAATGAAGAATAATAAAATACATGTATTTAAAAAAAAATTATATCAGGCATGCCAAAATATCTATGGATATTACAATGGCAGTTATAGGAGAGTTTTAACAAAATAAAAGCTTATATAATTATTTAACACAATACGCTGAATTTTTCCATGTGTACCTAAGTTTACTAGCAATCTGTAGAGAGCAGACAATAAAACAATTACATTTATTTAAAAAAAAAAAAAAAAAAAAAAGAAGCCATTCTGTTCCCGGGGGGGTTACCATGAACGTAAAGTGATGACTTGGTGCCGAAAAGAACTTTGCTGCCGATCTGTGCCCTTTCCACTGGGAGGAATCATTGACTAGGAATGATCTTCAGGAACCTGAAGAAGCCAACATGTTATCTAAAAGAAGGGGTTTGCAGTGGTCCACGGTGAGGGTGAGAGCCAGAGGGACAGACTGACCTGAGCCAGGCCAGACTGTCCTAGTCACTGGCAACTGTCTCACTGTCCCGGAATCAATATGCGCCTATGGCTGTTTTTGCAGCTTGAAGAATTGAGAATGAAGATCTTTCTCGACGTCCTGGAAACTACGGGGTGTAACCAGAGGAGGGGAAGGAGACACAGCAGGCGCTCCATAAATGCTTTCTGACAAGTGAGGTGAGGAAGGAGAAGCGCAGTATAGCAAAGCTAAGGACCCCAGGAACTCTGTGACCGCAGAGAGAAAAGAAAAGAACTGCATAAGCTCTTATTCCTATAATTAATATTTAAATAAGGCAGAAAAACGAAGGAAGGCTAGAACTCTATTAGAATTACGACTGTGAACTTTAAATTCATGTTTCTCATAAAAATAAGTAATGGGTCTCCCTTCGCCATGAAGATGATTTAAGAAACTTGACCTCCCCCAATCTCAGGCCAGTGGACTTTGTTTCCAGCCTGGTCCTGGTGGGAGCAAGGAAATATACATTCCTAATGCCAGAGTTCGGGTTCTAGGGTTACTCTCTGTGAAAGAGAAGTAGGGAGAAAGAGTTGTCCAATTTTATGTTTTGCAGTAGAAAAGTTAACACGGGCCTGGGCTACCTTGTTGCTGCAAGGAAGCAGGGTGCTCTTAAAGATATCAGGGGTATTGCTCGAAAGGTTAACCCGTGCTCCCTTGGGCCAAGCAAGGAGGACCTCAGCCTGCAAGTGAAGACGACAACTGTATTTTGGAAGAATGTGGTGGCAGTTGGGTATTTTAAAAGAGATGTGAATCCAAGATGATACTAAAGGGGGAATGGGGGGCACCTTGTGTGAAATGGTCCCCACGCGGTCCATGGGAGCTTCTCATCTAGTGCACCAGCAGTGACTCTTAGTTTAAATCATGACAGTCCTGTTAAAAAGGCTATTTAGAAGGTGGGAGAGCCGAGGTAATGTGTTCAGCTCTTGATACAAATTTTGCTAACGTGGTAGTCCAGGTTCTTTCTTATTGGTGAACATGGTGATCATATTCTTTTTAAAAAGCCTGTCTGAGAAAAATCACAGGAGTTTTATCTCTTGGTTTACAAAATTGACATTCTGCAGATAGCTGGACCTCACTCAGGGGTTTTATAAACACTAGGGATAGCATATTATCTGACTCAGCATCTTCCTGTCTTTGGAACCCACTAGGAGTTACAAGGAAAAATTGGATTTGGCATAAGATTCTTTTTCTAGATCAAGTGAGCACATTTAGAGTAGATATTATGGCTATGGAAGTCTTTTTGTTAGAGGGATAAACATGTATGTTAAAGACGGGATCATTTGGGGGTAGATAAACCTGAGTTTGGTGCTACAGCCTGAAAACAAATTAGAATAGTCCTTACTGAATGAAAGATGGGGAAAGGTGGAACATGGAAGCCTATTATTTTGGCACATTTTGCAAAATGTAGCAATTGGGACATTTCTCAGAGGAAGAGATTCAAACAACTGATTTTTTTTTAAACACAGGTTAGCACAAGAAATCAAATTAACAGAGGCTGTTATTTTTTTTTTTTTCTCTGTTAGAATTATTTTAGTAACAGAGTACCCTAGGGGAAAGGGAAGTGAAATTGAAAAAGACACAAATTCCTTTTATATAGAAGGATAAGTTTAGAAAAACAAGTATAAATGTGGGGAAATGCTATGATATCTATTACACACACAAAAGGAAAAATACCCAGGTTAATAGCTTTACAATGAAGTCAATATGTTTAGAAAAAAGTGTACAAATCATTGAGCCGTGATGAAGAGAGAAATGGAGAAAAGGACTGGCAGAACAGAGGAATGTTCTGCATTCCTGCAAGCATGAGGAATTTTTAAAATCCCTGCAAGTATCAAAACCAACAAACCGGTTAGAATTGGATCTGCCCAGACCAGGTATCCAGCACAGTGAACTTAGCATTCCTGGTTGCCCTGGAAACGGCGTGATCTAATAAAAAATTGCAAATGTAATAAATAACGTTAGCAGGGGCTAAGGTAGCTCCATGGGGGAGAGATGTAATAAGGCGCTCAGAAGGGATTTGTGCCACAGGAAAAGATCCAGGTTGTGAGGAAGGAACTGGAGGTCCATAGGACGGGTTCACCCTAGACTGATTCCTTGAGAGAGCCTGGAAGTGATGCAGACTGCTGTTTCTTCCACTGACAGTGACTGAAACCTGTACAGCCGATAAAGCAAGGGTCTGCACAGCTGTGCTTCTTCACCTGCTCCACACAGTCCACGGGGCTACCTGGAAGAAGCAATGAACTGGGAGAGAGCCGCTGCTCATTTGCCTGGTGGCCCAGGTCAGCTGCTCCCAGGCCCTTAGCATCGCCCAGCACCATAGCTCTATTTGAGGGACTGACAGTGCCTTGGCAATTACAATTCAGTCATCTGTGCTCACTGAAAACTGTAAAATAAGGAGATTTTCACTGACTTGATCTTTACAAATTATATGAACGTATTAAATTATCCCATGTACCCTGAAACCATTTACATCGATAAAAATTTGCTTAAAAGAATCGAGAGAGGCTGAGGCAAGAGAATCGCCTAAGCCTAGGAGTTGGAGGTTGCTGTGAGCTGTGTGACGCCACGGCACTCTACTGAGGGTGATCAAGTGAGACTCTGTCTCTACAAAACAACAAAAAAAGAACCTGGAGAATTTTGTGCCCGAGCAGTAATTCTGAAAATTCCTAAAACCAAGTCATAACTTTAGAAAGTAAGCTATGGGCTGGGTGTGGTGGCTCATGCCTGTAATCACAGCACTCTGAGAGGCTGAGGAGGGTGGATCCTTTGAGCTCAGGAGTTCAAGATCAGCTTGAGCAAGAACGAGACCTGTTTCAAAACATTCCCCTGAATAATAAACTGTTTACCTATATCTTAGATACCCCTAAGAAAACTTAGATACCCCAATCCCTCCTCACTCCTCTACGAAACTTTAATAAACATGTTTACATTTGTTAGAATTAAGATGTAAAAGAGCCCACCACTCACCACCACTACCAAAAAACAAAAATACCTTTAGTCCAGCCATGAGGAAGAAGCTCAGACTTACTAAGATAACTGAAATCATTATGACAGGACTATTCTAACAGAGCATTTCAATGTCTACAGCAAGAAGGAAAAGAACTCTAGAGTTTGCATAACATTAATTAGCAAAGCTAAGTGCTACCATGTTTGCAAACCCCACCAGCATCAGACAGGCATGTTGATCTTAGACATGGGGGGGACAACTCCAAAGTAAGCCAGTTTCACCAAAGGAAAGGCAATTCCACTAAAACTGAAGCACTACATTCAGAAAGGGGGGGAATTTGAGAGTCTGGAGCTTTCAAAATTCATTTTCTGGGTTCCTCCACTCGAAAAGCCTTTTACTCAGCATATGAAGAAATGTAAAAAGCTAGTTAACCTCATGGTTATTCTGAACTGGTGAAATTAGCATTTGATTCTTCTGCTGGTTCATTTGGAGGGTATTGCAAGAGAAAGGGAAAAGAGTGAACTAGCTTTTTCCATTTTTATTATGAATTCCAGCCTGGTGGAACAGCAGAGCTGGAGTTGCATAATAGCGCCTGAAGAGGTCGGAAGCACAGAGAAGCTGGCATGAAGGCAAGGCTGCACACTTCTGTCATCTCACCAAGGCGGGACCTATGATCACAGGCCGTCTACCCCATTTTGGGGGGAAAAAGGACAGACTTTTAGAAATAACTTTCAATATCTTGAAGGAAAAATAAACAAAAATAAACATAAGAAAAATAAGGCCACAGGCATGTGGTTCTCTTAACTGCGAAGCAGTGGGAAAATGAGCTGCCTGGCAACGCGTTTCTAAGTGTGCAGCCACCTTTAATTCCACAAGATTGAAGTGTGAGGTGCAAGGGCGGTTTTTTGTTTTCTGTTTTTTTTTTTTAAATTGCAGCGGCACAAAGAATGGAAACTGCCCTGAAGAACACTCACAAGTGAAAGGCCCATTTTATTACAAATACAGTGCGAGTCAGCTGTCCATGCAAAGAACATGTGTACTGAAGGAGTGATAACATACCCATTCTGAGAGGTCACTGAGCTAGCAAAATCAGAAACAAAACAGGAAATGGATATTTTAGTGCTCGAAGCCTTTCTGAAAGCTTTCAACTTATGTGAGGAATCTACTGACCCTCACTACAAAGGAAAAAAGCAGTGAGAATCAAGGGAGTAGATTTCCTACCTGGTAAATACGTTGTTACTTTAGCTGGATGTTACCAGTGGCATTCGATATACAGTTTGTTTTTATTTTTATTTTTTTCCAGTACAGTGCTGACATCATAGAGAAATTCTAAACAAGCAATGTGCTGTATTCTAAGCTGGCTACTGTACTTTTTTACAATTACATTTATATTAAAAAAAGATCAACCCAGGAAAAATGGTCAGTACATTAGACAATTTGGGATTTTTCTTAGTAATACTGCAAATAATCAATCGATCATACTGTCCCTGCACTAAAGAAGATGCTTTCTTACCATTATGTAAGGTCTTCCGGATGGCATATTTTAACTAAAAATCATACGGCCAGTCCAAAAATGAAATATGAGCTATTTACACATACCTCCATAAAGATCAGCTTAGCAAGGAAACCTTAAAATCCATTACATCAGCATAAAATCCTAAAATCATAGCATAACATGAGAAAGAACAGTATGGGGGACGGAATGGAAAAGAGGAAAAACATGTTTGATGACCATTTAGTCTGAAAAAACTCATCAAAATTTTAGTTTGGAGAGCTCTTATTTGCAATAATATTTAATTTCTCAAAATAATACCTGGATCTTTAAGGAAAGAAATCCTGTCAAATATGCAGGACATATCCCATAATCTTCCATAAGAATATGGGAAAATAAAACCAAAACCCTAAAATTACAGTTAACACTTAGTGGTTTAGGGTCACCATCTTGGATGTACTTTGGAAAGATGCTTGTTGTCCACACCAAAGCAGAGAGAGAATAAGTACACTTATTTATTCTACATAAATATAAAAAATTAAAATGAACAAGGCCACAGGCACGTGGGTCTCTTAATTGTGAAGCAGTGGTAAAATGAGCTGCCTGGAAACACGTTTCTAAGTGTGCAGCCACCTTTAATTGAGAGGGAAGATCCCAAAAATAACGGCTAAGGAAAACAGGCTAACAGTTCCACAGAGCTGATCCATGATGGGAGATAGCCCGTGAGACACCTCAGAGAAGCGAGGTACCTCACTGGGTACATGTAACATTTAACTTGGTACGTTTCAACTGTCACATCCTGGAGAATGGAAATTGGTATCTAAGCAATGTCATCATTTGGAGATGATGAAACCTGAGCCCAGAGGTGGTGGTGGTGGTGGCAATGTTAGGACCAAATCTAAACCAGTTTGTCACCCACACAGGCTGCCTCTCACGACTAAATCTGTAAGGTGAACTCTAACACAGGGCAGATTTTAAAGAACAGGTTTCAATGAGTGTGTGCATGTAAGAGCAACTTTACCAAATAGATTCGTTATTTTGTGAACCTATAACTATATTTCTGCAGAAGATGTGGGTGACCAGCTATAGATTATAAAGAGGAAAGGGTAGCAACCAAAACTAGAATTTTATTTTTTTCTCCTTTTCCAAAGAAAAAGCAAGGTCAAGTGAGTTAAGAAATTAATGAGGCAGTGCTCTGTTCTTATCATTTAGGTGGTAGGAGGAGGAATATCCCCACGTTAACAGCTGAAAGGCACTGGCACTGGGACAGGGTGGCCCGAGTGGGGGCACCAAGCAGGTTCTTGCTAGCCAGCACAG
Source organism: Perodicticus potto (assembly GCA_963574655.1). Lineage (NCBI taxonomy): Eukaryota > Metazoa > Chordata > Mammalia > Primates > Lorisidae > Perodicticus > Perodicticus potto. The sequence continues at coordinate 13,114 of CAUYRH010072620.1, forward strand.
TGTGCAGACTTTTAACAACCAGTGTGGTTATTTCGATGCATCCTGGCTGCCTTGATGCGCAAATGGACAAGACCAAAGCGTGTGTGTCAGTGGCTCTGGACTTTTCCTGCAGAGGAGAGCTTATGAACTATTCTGAAGTATAATCAATGCCTGCTGTTAGACTTGACTGATTAAATGATTTGTTTCTTTTAAAAAATGAAATTATTTTAAGAAAGGACCATAAACGAGGTTGAGGTTTATTTAGAGTTACATATGCAGTTCTCCATCAGTTCTGTTCCCACCTCATACATATACCCAGATAAATTCTCACACTGAGTTTTTTTTCTGACAATTATAAAAGGAAGACAAAAGCCTCAGAATGAGAGACTAAATCAGAAGGACAGTGGTACCCCCTCTCTGCTATGATATAAAAATATGGCTGGGAATGCTGGGACCCAGGAAGAAAGAGGCAAGGATCCCACGTGCATTAGTCTTCTTCATTGCAGATGAGTTCCCATCTGGAGAATCTGGCCATGGCACAGCAAGGGGCTTCTAAGTCCCTCATCAACATCTATTTTAATTTGTAGATCACTTGGCAGATTTTTTTTAATGATGTTTCCACCTGTCACTAAATGCTCTGTGATTTTATATAAGGTGAATAAATGTCCTCAACTTGGCTGCAAGGTATCTCACAACACGTAGCAGAAAGACCTTTATATGAACAAGGTATAACGGGTATTTATGTCTCGCTGGTCATTTACAAGGTCACATGATGCCAGGAAATGAACCCTAGCAGGCATGGGCATGTCATCCTCAGGAAGCAGTAACATGTGACAAATGTGCCACACCACATGTGCATTGCTCTAGCAACTGTGCCATGTGTAATATTCCCCACCATAAAGACAAGGGCAAGTCAAGGGGCCCTGAGCTCTTTCTTAGAGTTAATGAGACTATCACGTAAGTAATACAGAAAAATAAAGAACTTCTCAGTGAGGACATCTCTGATAAAGGTTCTTGCAGAAATAATATCTTTCCAGGTCACATTTCTCAATCAAGGTGAGAAGGCTGTGTGTTAGCATACCAGGCAGGTGAGCATCTGAATGACTTATCGTCTTTATGTATTCTGGACATGGCTAAAGTGTATCATTAACATGGCAAGCATAACATTAGTTCATTTTATATTTCTATTTCACGTCTTTTTTTTAGTTATAAAGGTCTGACATTGATGAAGTAAACTTGTAGAGAAAACCTTATCAGGAACAGTACTGTAATTGCATTAATAAAGGCCTTTCATTTCCATAAGTGTTATGCCAGTTCATGTCAAAACCTATTTGGAGATAGTAGCTCTACATTTCCCAGGGCCCTGGGCATACAGCATGGGACTCTCCTTCCTTTGAGGCAGTTGGAATATTCTCCAAGTATTGGAGACAGGAAGATGTGGGCCAGAGGTGAGGAGACGAACTGTTACTTATTTTCACACTCACAGGGGTTGTTGGCACCAATCTCCTATAGTGTTCACCCTGTCCTATGAAGTAGCTGGCATTTTGAAGATGGGGAAAGTAAGGCACAGAAAGGAGAAATAATTTGGCACAGAAAGGCACAGAGGTCACCTGGTCCAGTATAGGCTGGAATGAAAATATATCTGCCTGACTCTGAAGACTGAGCTTTTCCCACTACAAATGTTGCTTGTTCTCACTGGAAAGTCACCTCTATAGGATGATGGAAATTGAAGGCTAAATGGGAGATGGTGACATCTCTTTTGGCCCCATGTCCTGCTAAAGGTGCTGGACATTCCATATGCCATAGATCCTGCCAATCAAAAATGTGAAAATTATATTTGTATGCGGGAATTTCACTTCAAAACTGGCCACCGTGCCAAGCATATATCCCTTGGTAATTTTCCCCAGAATAAAATTAGATGGGATTAGATCAGACGTAAAATGATCCAAGGATGAGCTTAGCCAGGGCAGACTCTGAGAGGCACCAAACGTCCTCTGCCCCCAGCTCCTCCTCCTCATTTATTCTCCTTCTCAACATAAAGCTGGATCCCATGTGTCACGGGCTGGAGCTAAGGACATTTCAATAATAATTTTTTAAAAAAATCTCCCTGCTGTTCACTTTGGCTAGGCACCTTTGTTTTCTTTGTTAGCAAAAGAAATTGCATAGAATTATAAATCTTTGCAAAAAGATCTCTGTACACTCATCGTGTCAGTGAGCCAACAGCTGGAGTCATTCTTTAAGATGTCCAGTTGCTACAAAGCAGTGAACAAACACCACACTGGGAACCAATGTTTGACTAAGAGGAAACATTACACTCTTCACAGCAGCCCATTTGGTGGCGGTCATGATCATTAGTGAAAGTAATAGCTATTCAAAAGCAGAAAACAGCTACTTCCAAGCAGAGCAGAGTGGTGTGCAAAAGAGGCATCATCCCACTCAAACATCCCCAGGCTCTCCAGAGAATCACTGTGGTCTGTCATTTTTCCTCTTTTTCCTTTTCTTCCCTGAATACTATCTTTTAAAATCAAATTAAGTACTAATAGTGTGTATGGTAATCACTTCAGAAAAGCAAAACAATCAGACTCAAGAGATGATACAAAAATAGTATTTCTTATACAAAAGGCTGAGAGCCCAGATGGACTTGTGAGAGAGCCCCAAAGGGTCCTCATGTCTGATGCTGCTGCCCAAGGATCTAGTCTATAAAGCCAGCAATGAATAATAAAATAATATGATTTAAAAAGAATACCATCTGTGCTCTATTTCCTTTCTCAAGTCTCTTCCCTCAATCTCTGGGATAGCTAGCGAATAATAATAATAGTAATAAATGTGTCAAGATGGGAAATAGCTATTAGATCTGTCTTATCTTTGGTAAAATAGCACAAAAAGGCCAGATGACATGTGAAATTTTAGAGTCTGACCAGACACGGTGACCTTTGTTATCCAATGGATATTAATCAAAATGTCATGGATTATTTATTTTGGATTCAAGTTTCAAAGAGAATAAATTCTTCCAATAAGATTTAACGCATGTGCTTCAAAATATTGTAAATTATAGATTATTATGAATTTCATGGCTCCTGAAATATACACCTATATTGAATAAACTTCTTTCTATAACATGCCTGGTATAATAGGCAGGTCTTATTCATATGTTCTAAAACTAAGTGTTCAATTTTATTAAGTTGGTTTTTCTATTCTATTTGGAAAATGAATTATTACTTATTCTTTTTTAAGGCAAACCAAGTTAAGACTATTAAATTCTTGGCAACAAAGAAACAACTTTCGAATTTACTCTCTCATTTCTAGGATTCTCTGAACCACGAAAGCTAAATGATAAAGAAAAAGAAGACTATGAAATACACTTTTGAACAAACCAATATAAGAGAATAACCAATAAATAATTCTCCAATTAACATAGCATCTCTCTGTCTTCTAATTTTCTTTCCTGGGGCTACCAGTAGGCTAGGTCTAGCAGATTTTGTTTAATACTGAATGTGGTGATGTTTAAAACAGGTCTCCTCATCAAAGATTTCGTATATCATGAGACTTGGAAAAAGAGTGCTCAGTCTACAAAATTGTTTCACTAAACTGGAAATCTTTGAGGGTTTGCAGAAAACACGAGATACTGAGGTCAATGGTGGGGAGGGGAAGTGAATCCAGATTGAGGTGAACGTGAAATGAACAAAAGTCTCACCTGTGTTAATGCTCTAAGGAACAAAGCAAAGCTAGTCTCAGGCATCTGACTAAAGCATATTATCACGTTATTATAAACCAAGAAAGGGAAGAATCAGAAATATTTGGTGTGATGGATCCTAGAGATCTAATTAAACATCCTAATTTTATAGGTGAAAACACTGAGGCCCCAAGAGATTAGAAGGCATGCCTGAGATCACCTGTGAGCTGGAAGATGACCATAATGGAAACACCGATTGTCTTGATTCCGTGGTCCTTGTCTCTTCTACCATAAGCGAGAGACTTCTGTGATGTATGAGTTCATGCAAGTCCAGTAACAATAAACTGTGCTACCAAGTAACTGCAAACAGTTCTTACCCACAGGCAGTGTGCTCTCCAGTACAGGAGAAGGAAAATAAGCTCTCCTACAGCTCCTGTTGCAATTATAGCACAGAGTGATAAGAACTATGATAGGACAAATGCTTAATGTTGCCCAAGTAATGGACTCATGGGAACAATTGAAGCTTCTCTGCTGATCTAATATCTAGACTGGTTTCTTGAAGGGTAATAGGGATTACATAAGGGAAGAGGGAGGAGAGGAGGAAAGCTGTTCCATGTGGAGATCGATGATATGCATGATCAGAGGCGAAAGGTAACACACACTGAGGCGTGTCTGAAGCAGGGACAGGAATTGGGTGTGGCTGAGACATTGAGTGCTGTGTGGGATGTGATGAGAGGTGGGGTAGGAAAGGTGAGCAGGGTCCCCCAAATCATTAAGGGCTTTATGCTTTGTTTTAAAATTTGGAATTTATCTCAAGGTCATGGGAAAACAAAGGATTTTGAAACAGGGCAGTGTAATAATTAGATCTGCACTTTGGAAAGAATGTTATAACTACTAAGTGAAAAAATGGGAAGAGAGGGTAGGTACAGAAGGAACAAAGCAGTTAGCAGGCAGCTGCGCTGACCAGAAGGTGGAGGACAGTCAGCTAACAGAGTATGGAGGCGAGGGGGGTGGGGTGGAGAGAAGTAGGTGAATTTGGGACATTCAGGCAGTAGGATTAAAGCATTTGATGATAAATGGATAAATGAAAGTAGGCCATTAGGGAAGAGAAGAGTCAAAAATTATCTTGAAGTATCGGGCCAAAGTCTTGCACCAAAGACCTTCAGATACAGGAGATATGGAGCATTCTTAAACACTTAAGGACCATTTTATTGACCACAGAAACTCAAGACTATTCTGTATTTGCTCATCATCATTGAGACCCTCAGATCCTAGGGTCATGTCAAAGACTATGGGTTCTACAGAAAATCCTCCTCAAATTGTTGTAACCTGGTTATGCTCCATTAGAGCAGTCATAAATTCTTAATGAGATTTTCCCAGGAAGAACTGCCTAATCTCAAGGCCTTCTCAGGCTCTCCACATTCCCTAGTGAATTCTGGGGTAGGAGAGAGGAGTAGGTTCAGTGCTCTTGCTTAGGCAGTATTAGTGATGGTCTATTCTGTTTTCTGGTGGGAGCTGATTATTCCAAAGGAAGCAGAATGAAAGTTGCTGAACAAGAGGAACCTACACCCAGGGATAAAGATTTCCTATTTCCACATGGATCATTTCAAGGGTCCTAAATTTTTTCTGTGCAAAATTGGAGGGATGAAATGTAGAATGTGCTTGTGGGCTGTACTGTATCCCAGTCCCAACCTAGGACATAATTCAGGTACTCACCCCTTCACTGCCATTTTCACCTGTGTTGGCAAGCATTTCCTGCAGGGCTCTGACAGACAGGGACTGTTCCAGCACGAAATTGCAGACACAAAGATCTGGAGGAATATACTGTGGAAATAAAACCAGAATGAGGATGTCAACTCACATCAGTCAGGGATCAGTCACACAATAACATCTCAAGGGCAAAGAGCTCTTGAATAAAAATGACAGCTGGACGGGTGAATAGGAATACACAAAGGTGGCTGTCCCTTATTCAGGTTACAATGGGTTTTAAAGTGGATTCTAAAGGATAGAAGAAAAAAGCCTCAAGTGTCAAGGGACCAGTGACTAAGATGTTGGGACCAATTTCAGGGAGGGCTAGGGGTATATATGTGAAAACACATACATATAGCCCAGTTGAAGAAGGGACAAGCAGAAAGGCTGACCTCCACTCATGTCTAGGGGGACCAAAGAAGAGAGCCACCAGACTCTCACACCCAACAATCTGGAAGAGGGCAGTGGATAGACTAGAACATGGCTCCAGACAAGAGTGACCAAAACAGAGAATCGCTTATTCTAGAAAACCAGGGTACCAAAGTATGAAGGCAATAGAGGGTGTTATAAGAACCATAATATAAATATAGCTTGATCAAAGAAATTTCTAGAACTTTAACAATTGATGATCCTTATAATAATCATTCTAATTGATAAGTATCAGCTAACAGTGATCAGTTAGCATCATGATATTTGTGTCTGTTTGGGAATGTTTCTCAGCAACAGACAGAGACAGCCTTCTCTGCATGTGATGGGTAGTAACTAATACTCATTGAGTACTTTCTCTATGCCAGGCAACATTCTATGTGCTTTGCTTATATTAATTCATCCAACCCTCACAACTGTCTGGTAAGATACAGACTATTAATATTCTAGTTTATAGCCAAGAAACTGTTAGTTAAGAGTTCTGTTTGGCTGAGTCAGATTCAAATCCAGGCAGTCTGTCTCCAAAGTCTATGCGCTTAACCCTACAGTGTTCCTGCCTCTAATAAAATATTAAAGATTTTTTTTCACAACTAGAATAGATCAGCAAATATTTAAGTATTATATTGATGTAAAATGCTCTGCTTGAGACTAAAAAAAATGCAAAGAAACATAAAATCATTGCTTTTGAGGGGTTTACACTCCAGTTTCATGACACACCCTTTCCCTTGGGAACGGAGCTTGCAATCATCTTGCACATCAATCTTCTGTTTCCTACATGATACTGTCATGACATCGACACCATGAGAATAACCAGAATGGAGAATGAGAGCCAGAAGTCCCCAAAAGCCATGTCTTTGTCCTCAAGACAGATAAAGCTGTTTCTGCAGAGCTCTAATTGAAAAGGAAAGCAAGCCTGCCACTGAGCCTCAGATAACCTCTCTGACTTCAGCATTTCCATTTTTAAAATAAAGATAATGGAAATGGCCATCTTTAAGTTCCTTTTCATTTCCAAATGTTTGCTGCTTCTTCTTCCACTCCTAACCTCAATCTTCTCAAAAATAAGATGGACCTGCTGGATATGCCTACAGTTTTCCATTATTAACATTTTAAGGCCCCCAAAGCCAGGAAAGGGTAATCCTATCCCAAAGGCTACTACCTATGGGGGACTTACACTTCCAGGTACTTGTCTACTATCTACTTTTCTACTAAGGATTTGCATAGGTACTTTTCTACTTAAATAACTTTTCTGTTCAAGGGCCCCCAAAATCTAGTCTTCTTAGAACTCTTGCATTACAGAAATTTTCCCAATTATTTTTATTACAATAAATTAACCCAGAAGACACTATAACACAAGGAGGATTATAGCCTTTATTGTAAATGTTTCAATTTTGTTTTCAAAGTCTGTTCCAGAAGCAGGTAATGAACTCATTTGTATGGGACATGAACAAGCAGGCAGCTGGTGATGAAGGGCAGAACTTAATGTCCAGGAAGTGTTTTTAGCGCACATACAGCATCATTACAAGTAGCTTTCAATTATATGATAAAGCATTTCCCTAAAGACCTTATGCCATAGCCATACATTACCCAACTTCATCTCCCAGAATATGACGTCATTTCGATGCCGTCTCAGGAGATTTTACAGAGATTTTTCTATCACTCCTAGCCTACCTGGATTTCATGTCCTCAGAATAGGAAGCATAAAAGCCAGGGTTTCATTGTTTCCTCCTTCTCTGCTTCATGAGAGCATGTGATTTAGAGGTTTTCCATTCAGGAAAATTATAGTTGATACTTGAAAGGCTGCTTTTCGGCAAACTTATTTGCTAAATGTTCATGCCAAACATTCTTTTACAACAAACCTGTCTATTCCATTCTTTCTAAGACAGACCCCTTCATAGCTGCAAGGGCTAGAGAGCCTGCCTTTAGGTGAGAGTGCATGACTCAGTCAGCTTTCCTTCCTTGTGTCTGGTTCTCTGGGAAAGGTGACAAGACCATCCATGCTGCATTGTCCGTGCTGATGGAGGACCATCAACAGACAACACAGATGCCAGGCATGCTTATATTAGATGGTCCTCTCCCTCCAGGGTTTGGAAGTCTCCAAGTGGTCGTGGTTTCCTTAGCAGTGGAAACCGGTATGCTTAAACAGGGAGATGGCATGCTTGGGGAAGGGGCATCTCAAACTGGAGCACTATACCTGCCAGTAGTTTACACAGTTTCCTCACTGTTTAATTCCTCTCTCTCTATAGTGTGGTCTCTGCCTAGACTCTCTGTCCTTGGGAATAAGGTCCTGCAACTCCAACAGCACACAGAACAATGCATGGGCAGTAGTAAAAAAGGGAACAGGGCAACAGGAATATCTGGAGAAAAACAAAAAGCAACTAGCAACTTGTGATATGAATGGAGCGCAGAGCACACAGCCATCTGACCTGCTATGCCAGCTGCCATCCTTAATTAAACTCCGCACTGGGCTCAGCTCACACCTCCACATTCCTGAAGAATGACCAAAGGCCACTCGTCCATCAGAGCTAATTTGTTTGCAGCCGTGAGAGTCCCTCAGGAGGCCAGCTCATTGTCTCTGTGCACTGGAGCCCATGCCTCAGTCACTCTGCCTGGCAAGCATGGGGCGAGTGTTTGATGATTCTCAGCATGGAGAGAAGGGTTCTGTTGACATCTGTTCTGAAATAGCTCTCATCATTCTCCTCAGCCCTGTCTTGAGCCTAGAGAAGAACTACATTTCTAAGTGTCCTACAGAAAACCTTGAGATGCCATGGTACTGGACAAGCCAGGAGCCAGTATTCATTTAACGCTATTATGTGGAAAACAGATGGAGGCAAAGCCTGTGCATCCTCCATGCCCATAAATCTATGTAATGGCATATTTTTTGGGGACTTACCAACTCCATATACTAGGACTCTGCAGCCCTATTTTTGCCATCTATCTGGCACCTGCAACAGGCACTCAGCCCACACTAGCATGTAAGGTGGTGGTAACAGTGAACTTCTCCACTTCACTGTTAACTGTAGTTTGTTTTGGCTCATGTAGCTCTTGATGCATTGAAGTCTCTCTGTTTCACTATCTTGTCAGTCCCTTTAAAAAATCTGTCCCATTATATTATTGGTATCCTCAATACATAGAACAGTAGGGCTCAGCTCAAGTCTTCTTAAACAAATTTTGTGTCCCCTGATACTATCCAGGAGTATGCTGCTGATGGTGGCTACACCTGTGGACAAAAAGCATCCAGCACTCACCTGCCTGGCTGAGCCCCTTCCTCAACTCTTCTGCTTATTGCTCAAGAAGTCTTTCTTTTCCCTGTGTCATGAACCACTTTCATTTCTGTTAATCCATCTGGTTTGCACACAACCATGCCTCAGTGACACATCTTGTGAGTGCATCAGTAGCTGTGTACACAATATCAGGCATACAGGTGAAGAGTAAACACTTTGGTTTACAACTGCCTCTATGTAACTACTCACTAGCTGAATGACATTAGGCTGGTAACTGAGGCAGGTAGATCCATGACTCGGTTTCCTTATCTGTATGATAAAGATATAATAGTACCTACTTTTCAGAATAAACTGAAGTGATAAGTTTAAGGAGCTTAAAATAAGGTCTTACGTACAGTACCTACTTAATAAATGTCAGATAATATTCAACAAGGAGCAGTGAAATCAAAACATCAATATTTCACTTAAATATTCACTTATATATCTAAATGTTTTTAAAGTTCCTACTTTGTGCAGGGGTAAGTCAAAATCCCTGTCTTTCAGGATTGTGTGATCTAGTGGAATATTGGGGAAGGAAATGAACAATTTTCATAGTATGAGGGCCTAGAAGTGAGTTGGAAAGCATGTGAGTAAACACATCAAGTTGAAGATGGGTAGCATAAAGTGGATTGGAGGGAAGAGAGAGAGAAAGGGAGAGGGAGGATGAGGGAGGGGAGGAGAGAGTGAAGAAGAGGGAGAAAGACATGAAGGGAGTGAAGGAGAGAAAGAGGGAGAGAGGAAAAAGGAAGAAAGAGAAGGAGAAAAAGAGAAGGGAAGCAAGGGAAAGAGGGAGAGAGGGAGAGAGGGAGAGAGGGCGAGATTGTGAGAAAGAAGGGGGAGGGGAGGCAAGCAGAGAGATGAAAAATGAGGCTGAGGAAGGAGGAGGGATTAAACTGACAAGGGTCTTGAGCCTTCTTGTCAAGGAACAGTTTGGACTTTATTTTCAAAGCAATAAGTTGCCATTCAAGATAGCTGTTTAAGAAGAGACATAATCAAATTAGTATGTTGGAAAGATCATTGCAGGTCCAATGTAAAGAAAGCTAAATTGATTTCAATAAAGGTGCCAAACATATATATTGGGGAAAGGACAACCTCTTCAATAAATGATGCTGGGGAAATGGAATATTCATCTGCAAAAGAAGGAAATTAGACCCTTTTCTCTTACCATATGCAAAAATGTAACTAAAGATAGATTAAAAACTTAAATGTAAGAACCCAAATTATAAAACTACTAGAAGAAAACATTGGGGAAACATTTCAGGACATTGGTCTGGACAAGGGTTTTATGGTTAAGACCTCAAAAGCACAGGCAACAAAAACAAAAATAGATATATGTGATTATATCAAATTAAAAAGTGTCTTCACAGCAAAGGGAACAAACCACAGAGTGAAGAGACAACCTACAGAATGGGCAAAAATATTTGCAAACTGTTGATCCAATAAGGAGTTAATACCCAGAATATACAAAGAACTCAAACAACTCAATAGCAAAAAAGTAAATAATCTGATTAAAAAGTAGACAAATGACCTGAATAAACATTTCTCAAAAGATGATATACAAATATACGAATAGCCAACAAGAACGAGGAAAATCATTGACATCACACATCATCAGGGAAATGCAAATCAAGACCACAATAAGATATCATCTCATCCCAGTTAAGATGGCTAGTATCAACATGAAAAAAAAAAAAAGTAGCAAATGCTGGTGAGCATGCAGAGAATAGGGAACTCATATACTATTTGTGGGAATATAAATTAGCACAGCCATTATGGAAAACAGTACAGAAATTTCTCAAAAAAAGGAAAAATAGAACTTAATATATGACCCAGAAATCACACTATTAAATATTTGCCTAAAGGCATCCAAATGGGGACAGAGGAAGGGAAACTCTCCCTCTTTGCTGATGATATGATCTTATACTTGGAGAACCCCAAAGACTTAACCACGAGACTCCTGGAAGTGATCAAAAAATAATGTCTCAGGATATAAAATCAATGTCCACAAATCAGTAGCCTTTGATGAAAAGTAATGCTTATATATTCCTGATGGGAATGTGAATTATTACAATCTCCCTGGAAAACGGTACTGAGAGTCTTCAAAGAATTAAATGTATACTATTTTATCTAGCAATCTGCTAGTGAATATCTACTCAAAGGAAAAAAGTCATTATATCAAAGAGACACCTGCACCTGAATGTTTATTGCAACACAATCCACAATTGCAAAGACATGACATCAACCTAAGTGTTCATCAACTGATGAGTGGGTACATACACACACCATGCAGTACTAATCAGCCATAAAAAGGAATGAAATAATGTCATTTATAGCAATTTGGATGGAAAAGAAGACCATTATTCTGAGTGACATTCTCAGGAATGGAAAAATTAATCCCACATATCTTCACTGATAGTGGAGCTAAATGATGAGTATACATGGTCATATGAAGGGGAAGAGTTGAAGCAGGGAGAGGGATAAATATTTTTCTACTGGGGTACTACTCTGGTGGTAGATACGCTGAAAGCCCTGACTTCAGCATTATACAATTCATCCATGCAACAAAAACACTTGTACCATATGTACATACACACATACATATATATGTACACACATTAATCGAAATGTTTAGTATACAAAGTTCAGCAAGAACCCTCTCAGGGTTGTTGTGATTAGAAAAGTTTGGCCTGAAGCATAAAGAGACTCTGTTCTTATTTGGGCAAGAAAGAGTTCCTGCACATAGTTTTTAAAAACATTTTTGTTTAATGAACAATCAAGATACAAAAGCTATTCTTTCTAGTTTCTGTATTGTATGTGTGTGTTCCTCCCTTCTGCTTAAAATTCCATTAATTAAAGCAGGAGTTTAAGTCATGGGCTTTACAGAAGTTCTGTCCTTGCCTCCCTTTGCTTTCTCACTCAACTCCTCAAAGAAAAAGGGTGAAGACATGAGGGTCTTGTGAATGGGAAAGGAGAGTGGGGAAGGAAGGAGGAAGGAGTGGATAACTTCTGCTCCCTGACTTTACTGCTTATACTCCTACCCTATTCCCAGGACTGAGAAGTTAGATGAATGCTATCAACATGGCACTGCACACTTCTATGTGGCCCCACTGCCATGGGGGCATGCTAGCTAGGTCAAGTAATTCCTAATGCCAATCACCTGAAACAAAAGCGGGACTGTGAGAACAGAGGCCAGAATTAAGGAAGCATAGCAGGTCTGGAAGAAGTCACTTTCATACTCTTGGATCCCATTATGGAGAATCAAGACAGCCACTGGGGTGTTCTTGGGAAACAGATGTTACAAAAATATCCAACTGCAGATGGGTCTGAAGGTAGGAAGCAAGACATTTGGGTGGGTCACACTTTCCTCTCAGATCCCATGAACAGGGACATCAGATGTGAACATGTTCAAGAATCAGAACCTTTAAGCTAGAACGTTGGAATATCTTGGACCTTCCATCTTCACTTTTTCTTGGGTTATTCCTCAGTGTTTAACAATTTTCTTTTTTAAGTTATAGTGTGTTTGGTTTGATTACAACAAATTAAGGAAATTTGTCTACAAGTGAGCCAGAAAATTGAAGGGAACAAGGTACCTCTCGGTGGCCAACAGGGTGGTAACCAAACAGGAGAATGATAAGAAAGCAACAGCTGGGCAGAGGTGGGTTTACTTGAATGGCCAGCCCTCATCACTAGATGTCCCTATTCAGGGGGTAATCCTTACAACTTCTGAATTTTATTAATAAGGACAGTATCTCACTTGTCCCCTTTATGCTCTATCCATGCTACTTGAGACTATCTAGTCTGGTGATAAATACAGCTGGTGTTCATTGTCGTGGCTCTAGATTTCAAATTGTGTGGACAAAGGGAGTCTATTTTTTCAGGGGCACTACATCTATTGGTAACAGGCAGAGCTGAACTCAGTCCCTCGTGGTCTGGCTTCTACAGGTACTGTGTTTATGCCATTTTACCACGCTGCTTCAAACAGGACTGATTATCATCTCCCTGTAATGGCTTGATACAGTCCTACTCACAAATCTTGGATGAAAAGACTTCTCAAGCCCCCCTGGGCAGAAAGCTATTCTCTTCTCTAGAAAAAGTCCCAGGTCACCCAGGTCCCACAGGATACATTGGGATGGGATGAGACCAAATTTTCATGGGATAGCATTAGGATAGGTGAAGTTGGCATATGTAGTCTGTGTTTCAGGAGCTTTGAACAATTTACAGACATTATCTCATCCACCTAGAGCAGACATGAGCTCATTTACAGACTTCCAATCAATAATTGATAATACATAATTATTTGTATAAAGGCAGAGTCAGTCATTAACCTAATTAACACCCACACACCATCTCAACCACATTTCATGTAAGTATCTATGCAGTTAATTGCTTTTTAAATATACCTTTGCCACTTCTGAAAACTTATTGATGGTTTATAATGAAGAAAGTTATATAGTGAATGTTTAAATCTGAAGCTCTAGATTTCTACAAAAATAAGTTGGTGGTTTTACAATCATATTAGAGGCAGGTCAACTGAGACATGCAGGAAATAGGTAATACTTATGTAAGCAAGTGGGGAAAAATAGAATCCATCATAAATTTAAGATACATCTATGTACCTCTCTGTATAACTGTAACAGGGATTGCACTAAATGTTTTATAATTACTTTTTTAAAAAATTTTTATTAAATCATAATTGTGTACATTAGTGAAATCATGGGGCACAATGTGCTGACTTCATATACAATCTGAAATATTTTCATTGAACTGTTTAACATAGCCTTCATGGCATTTTCATAATCCCTATATGTAGACATTGGTATACTACATTTAGTAAGTTTCACCTGTATCCTTCTAAGATGCACCATAGGTGTGATCCCACCAATTGCCCTCCCTCCATCCATCCTCCCCCTCCCCTCCCCTACCTTGCCCTTTTCCCCATATTCTTGTGCTATAATTTGGTTTTATCCTTCATATTAAAGCTATAAATTAGCTTCATATTAGGGCTGAGTACATTGGATACTTTTATAATTACTATCTAAATTAACCTTTACCTCAACCATTTTCAGAATGAGACTGTAGCCATTTTTCAGATGAAAACACTAAAAGACCCAGAAAGGCTGAAACTTCTGCAAAATCACACTGCTGGGAAGAAGATACAAATTCTAAATTTCAGACTCAATTCTTTCTTCCCATATTTCATTACTATCTGAGAAGAGAGGGCTCCCATCCCTATCCTAAGGTTACAGAATGCCAATCCCACTTGGCTACCTCCCTCCCAACTCTTGTATCTTAAGTGAAGTTAAAGACTTCATATTAGGTTCTTGACTACCTTAGAATGAGTTTCTATTTTAGATTGGCCACTGGGAATATAAAGACTGGGGACTGAAGTTACTGGGATTATCAGGGCTCAAGAGCTTGTAAAATCTATATTCCTGGCAAGTGAGATCATGTCCATTTTAGGTAGTACTAAAATCTGAGAACAATTCATGATACAAGCTTTCTTTTCCAGAAGGGAATTCAACTCTGGACATGATGCGGCATGCTGCAACCATGAACACACATGTGTAGATTTTAAACATGTGTTATGTTCAGATTTTACACATTTGAGGGAAGAAGACTTTACCTATTTGTGTTAAAAGCTGCTAGCATGGAATGAGGTTAAAATATATAAAACCTTGCTTCAATTTAAAAAAAAGTTTGTTATGGTAAAAGATAGAGAATCTTTCCGAAAAGATATATATTCCCAATAGTTGAGATCTAGTTTTGCTTGGGCACTGCTAACAAAAGCCATTATATGTAAATAGTAAAGTATTTATAATTTACACGTAATTTACAACCCAGTTTAAATTTATAGATGGAAATTATTTTGGGGAGAGGAGAAGAGTAAGATGTCAATGTCTTTTTTAGATAAATGAAATAAAGAAGACTCCTTCTGATGTCTGAAGAATAAACCACAGAAATGCAATGCTTCAGCATAAAGATAGCCTGCAGGTGCTTCTGTATTCTCTGCATGAACCATCTCCCCTGAGAGAAGTGACGATGGAAAGATACTACTGGAGCACCAGGAGACAAAGCAGATGAGCCAGCTCACAGCCATGAGTACAGCAATAGCAGTTTCTAGATATTGTCCTGGCCTGGGGTTTATTCCAGCATGAGACAAATATTCAGAAGACAAAAGGATGGAATAAATCCATCATGTACAAGGCAAAGGGTTATCAAATTACAGAAAGATGTTGGTCTTTCTAGAAATACAATGAAAAGCTTGTTCTAGGGGGCTTAGATATTTACCTAACAAAAAGTGCTTGCTGCAGCTAAGGGAGGTACTACTGCCACCTAGAAGCAGGAAGTCCAAATTGCAGGACAAGTACCCTGTGACAAAAGATAAATGCAGAGCTGAAGTGATAGAGTTAAAAAAAACACCCATCATCACTGTTTTCTTTGCCCATCCCAGAAATGGCCATACATATAGCAGTTTAACTGACCTTGATTGACAGATGCATCACAGTCTAGCCTCTTCTAGGGAGAATATTTATTATTAACTCAAGTAACAAGAGCACTTGCAACATCAATTTTCTTTTTGACAATGCTCAGATATTTCTTAAAAGAGCAAAAATTAATATAAGCTTGTTTTAGAAATATTAGTGCAGAAACATGGTGAGTTCAAGAACCTCCTAGGTAAGATCATTAATATTTCAGATTCCCAAAAGTCTTCTCTAGGTAGGTGCTTTACAAAAATATCCCAGGTCATTGTCAAGTAGGAGCCCTGTGACCCCTGCATGAGAGAGACTGCAGAACAACTAGAACAAGCAAGCAACTTCAGGCTCCTGGTAATAAGTGATTCTCACTCTACATCCATCTTTAAAGAGTTTGATTCATCAAAATGTTAAAAATTTCTTTTCAAATAAATAACTTGATAATTGGAGGTCTACCTGATTATAGTTTGTATGACTTTGCCTGATATGGCCCCAACCAAAAGTAATGCTGAGGTGCTCTGGACACCTGCACCCTGCCAGGCACCAGTAGGAAGAATTATCAAGAATCTGGAGAAAATGTGCTGCAGAGCTTGCTGTTTCTTGAAGTAAGGAAGAGGGGACAAGAGACTCAGAGACAAAACACTGGGCAGCTGGCTTGTAAGACTGCCTGCTGGGAAAAAGCAGAAGTGACAGGCTGGAGGGCTGATTCAGTTCTCCACTGAGCCAAGTTTCCCTCTCTGCCCAGCAGTGCATGAATGGCATGTTAAATAACTAAGGTGCCAATAGGTGGGAACTTGGAACGCGTGCACCTGGAAAAACAGGCTGTATTGATGAGCAGCAACTAACACCCACTGCCGACGGACAGAGACACCTGCAGCACCGACTCTCATATATGCCCATGAAAGAAAACCGTGACTTAATGGTAGCACAGGTACTACAACAAGCTCTGTGGACACTTGCTAGGTACCTGGAATCCCTGGATTTCTAGGTTTCGTGAACTACTCTGATGAGAAATGGTGATGATGTAATTCTGAAGATTGAGTATCAGAAAAGTAGTAGATCAGGACAGACAAAAAGCAGGATGTCAATGAGGAGATGAAGTAACCAAAGTATCCGGTGAGTAAGTAGAGCCGTGCCTGTCAGCTGGGGAGGAAGGCATGGTGCAGGTTGCTGGAGTTGGGATGAGGTCAGACAGGCAGAGACAAGGACAGAGCAGGTGAATGCTGAGGGGGCGTCTGCATCTCAGGCTAACATTTATATTTTCCACTGGAGCTTTAATTTAGTTTTTCTGGAAGGAAACACAGGCCAGCATTGCATTTACCACGTTATTCTTCTGCTATTCCGCTTACCTCCTCCTCCCTTCAGAGTGATGATGTGGTGTTACAGAATTTAGAAACTATGGTGAGGCTGTTCTCTATTAACAAGGTAACGGTGCCCTGCAGGGTGAGAGAATTTGTGTCTCTCGGCCTTTTCGTTGCATAACAGGCAGGGGAAGATTGAGAAAAGCATTGTGAGACACCACAAGAGCTGAGGAAATGCCAGGCTGGAACTGAAGGCTGACAGACAGAACAGAGACACTGAGTGCTGAGAGGCAGGGCCGTCTCCTTAGCTGCAATTGTCATCAGCATCATTTGTCCCTTGGGAACACCTGAAGTGTGTCAGGTTCTGCCTTGGCCGCAGTCTCAGAGGCTCATGGATTCAGGATCAGAAGCGGACACAAAGCTCAGGGCAATGAAGGGCAAGGACAATAGCTTGTCTTCCAAACATTTTGAATTTTTTTCCCCCAGTGCTTTCTTCCCACTCTCAAACGGATTCCAAATTCCAATGTGGACATGCAGTTTTTATTTTTTGCCTCTACATGGCATTTTTTTTTTTTTTTTTTTTTTGCTTTGAGAGACATAAGCAAATCACTAGAAACTAGTTCTGGGTTAAAAAAAAATTGGCAGGAGTACCTAAAATTTGCAGTTTTAGAAAGCCTTTGTAGAAAAAAATGTTATAAATATTTTTCTCCAAGAAGAAATAAGTCCTGTTGTCTCTCCATTGAGAGTTAGATCTCATCCCCTCAAGTCCCTTTTTCTTTTTTCTTTTTCTTGAGACAGAGTCTCACCATTGCCCTCAGTAGAATGCTGTGGCATCATAGCTCACAGCAACCTCAAACTCCTGGGCTTAAGCCAGCAGTTCTCAACCTGTGGGTTGTGACCCCTTTGGGGATCGAATGACCCTTTCACAGGGGTTGCCTCATATCAGATGTTTGCATTATGATTCATAATAGTATGAATAGTATGAATAACTGTAAAATAATTGTATGGTTGGAGGTCACCACAACATGAGGAACTGTATTAAAGGGTCACAGCATTAGGAAGGTTGAGAACCACTTGCTTAAGTGATTCTCTTGGCTCAGCCTCCCAGTAGCTCGGACTACAGGCACCTGCCACAATCCCTGGTTATTTTTCTATTGCAGTTGGTCCCTGCTGGGTTCGAACCCGCCAGACTTGGTGTATGTGGCTGATGCCATAAGGACTGTACTACAAGCACCCAGCCCTCAAGACTCTTTATAGGGTCTGAGCTAAACTACCAGCACCAGGTGTTTACATCTGCCAGGATTAGTACTACACATCCTCACTGCCAGGGTACATGTAACACTCAACACAGACATATAAAAATATGTACATTGGGCAGGGATTTAGTGCTGCTGGTCAGTGACTACAGGAGTTAAAACATTCACTTGGTAATAGGCACTGCTTAAGTGGGATGGCAACAGAGAGACCTGTCCCCTCCTTGAGCTGCACCCTCTTCCATAGTGTCAGTCTTACTAGGAAGAGTTGCAAGTAGAGAGGACGGGTAAAATCAAAATGCTCATTGAACTGTGGAGTCACGTGGAGTCTCATTCTCTCCAAATCTTCCCCAGGTGAAGTCACAGATGCCTTTCAGCTATGGCATGAGCTAGCTCCAATAAACACAAGGAAAGCATTAGGAGATTCAGTTTCTTCCAACTTGAACCTAATCTATCACTCAGGATCTTGTGGGATCATCCAGGAAATACCCTGTCCAACGCTGCCCCTGCCCATCCATCCAAGTTCCCATGCCTGGGTTTTCACCTTGAGATCCCTTCTTTTGCTCTGTGAAATCGCTAAGTGAGGCTAGAGCAGGGGTATTGTATGATGGACAACAGCTTTTCTCTCCTCCTCCTGAATAACCAGGAGTTATTTCTGGTACATAAGGGCTGAGTTAACTTGGCAGCACCAGAGAGAATGAACACACTGATAGAAACTGATGGAGCAATGCCACACCTCTAAAACGAAAGTCTTTGTTCGTGGCGACCTAAGGAAAATCTGTCAGACCCTATGAAGATAAATACTCCAAATTAGTCAGTTGCTCTCCCACGGGATTTATCCTTATGTTCTCAGTGAACAAGACATAAATGGTAGTCATGTTTGGCTTCCTATTAAACTTGTACATTTTGGAAGCCAGGGAGTCTATTCATTCCTATAGCAACTAGAAACTATCTATGGCAGGATGTGGGAGCATTTATGTTTCTGTATGTTTGTGTGTGAGGCTAATGAATTCAAGGTCATAGCTATGCTTTGCTCAAGGATAACACTAGCACACCAAACCTGGCTAGCTATAATGCCATTGAAGATATTCTTCAGATGATGAAACTGGTGTAAGGCCAATGACTGCTAACTTAGCTCTGCCACCATTTCTTAAAATGTGGGCTGTGGACCACCTGCATAAGAGGCATATGGTAGAAGGTGGGGGCAGGGGATTAAGGGATGGTGGGGAGAAGGATGAGAGGGTATGGTACACCTCCGGGACACAATTATAAGAGGGACTTTACCTAACAACCGCAATCAGTGTAACCTAATTCTTTGTACCCTTTATGAATCCCAAACAAAAAAAAACTAAATAAAAATAAAAATAAAATAAGGAACCAAAGGGAAAAAAGGAAGTTTTTTATTAAAAAATAAAAGCAGGTTCTGGTCCCATTCAAGAGAAGAATGGAAACTGATTTATTATGAGAAAAGAAAAAGGAATTGATGGACTCTGCTCCTTCAAGTTTGAGAACTACCACTCTTCTGAGTGAGCTTTCTCTATAAGTTGATAATCTTGCCCAGTATCTGTGACCCAGATACTGGGCAAGATTATCAACTTATAGAGAAAGTATTCTTGACACAGTTTGTTCAGGAAGTTGAATAGTGAGTAAAACCATAGTACTAATTTTAAAAAATACACATATGTGTGTATATATATACGTAAATACATATTTTTAATTTTTTTGTTCAGAAAGAAGTATCCAGCCATGTATGCCTGCATTTTTCATATCACATGGCTAGATACTTTCCAGACACAATATACAGTGGAGCCTCCATAGTTGACCACCGCCCTACATTGACCACCTCAAGCTGACCTCATGTTCACAAGCAGACATGGACCACATGTACGTATCAGTAGAGTAGGCTTCGTCCCTTATGTTGACCACCTCTTTATGTTGAGCAGTTTATTACATCCCTTGGGTGATCAACTTACATAGGTTCTACTGTATATATATTTATTTTTAAGGAGATGAGGTCTTGCTATGTTACCTAGGCTGAATCCGGTGGCTATTCACAGGCACAATCATACTGCACTATAGTAGTCTTGAACTAGACTCAAGCAATCCTCCCCAGTCATTCTCCCAAAAAACTAGGACTACAAGCACATACCACTGCACTCAGCCACAATGCTCATTTTTCAACTTAGGAAGTGACCAGGGAGGTTTGTGGAAATTTTCTCACCAACGTCAAAAAGTCTGCATCTTTCTTGACTTTGTTTTTCATAAAAAGTTAACACTCTTTAGCTGTTTACTAGAGGTTTGGCTGAAAAATAATATTAGGCCTTCTTATATTCACTCATTCTCACAGCTTATATTAAATTCTAAAACCTCTCTTCATCTTTAAGTAAAAGGAAGGAAATTGCTTGAACCTAGATGCCATGGCTTATTAGGGTAATAATTTAAATTTCAAGTTTGAAGTGACTGCTCTTGGAATTGAAGAGGTGGGGTAGAGATCAATTATTCCACCCCCTGTTCTTTAGGCAGCAATGCACCTAAATCACCCCAAAGAGGTGATAATCTGTTCTATTTTGAATTAGAAATCTCTTGAAACTATAGTGAAGCGTTAATGTAGGGCGGAAGGCAAAAATCTTTGATAAAAATGCTCCAAGAAGATACAGATCATTAGGTCAAGAGTTTCTTAATTCTGTCAACCACTTGCTAGCTAAAACACTGCTGTTTGAGAAAAGCTTAGAAATAGCTTTCTTGAACCAACTGTTCTCATCCTTGAAAGGTTTTGGATAAAGCTCAGTTGAGTTCAGATGTAATGGAAGACAAATGATTTAACGATAGCCTTACAGGAAAAGCAGCAAACTCCGGGAATGATGGAATTAGGAACACTTTGCAATCATTCTCTGAAATAATTTAGATGAAGAAAAACAAATTAATTCCTCAGAGTGTTTTGAATTATTTAAAATCTCCGGGCGGCACCTGTGGCTCAAAGGAGTAGGGTGCCAGCCCCATATTCCGGAGGTGGTGGGTTCAAACCCAGCCCCGGCCAAAAACTGCAACAAACAAACAAACAAACAAAATCTCCTATTTCTGGCATGTCAAGAAGAATAAACAAGTTATTGTTCGAAAGTAATTAAAAAATGTTTTGGTTCACAGAGTTTGTTCAGGTCATTCATTATTTACAAAGAACGAAACCTTAAAGAATGAACTATTGAAGAGAAATAAAGCTGCCAATTAAATGTCTGGAAATCTTAACTTCTAAATTAATTTCACATATTTCCTTTACAAAACACTCCTCATGTGACAGGTGGCTAAACCCAGTCCTGAGAGGTAGTCTTCACAGCAGGTAGAGGGAGGGCAAATCCAGGTCTCTGGAATCTCTACCCATTGTCCTCTGTAAACAGTCGTATGATTTGTGAACATAATTTTAAAAGATCCAGGTCTCTGGAATCTCTACCCATTGTCCTCTGTAAATAGTCGTATGATTATGAACATAATTTTAAAAGATCGCACAAAAGGTCATAGCATAAGTTTTATCCTTAAGTTTTAAAATACCTATGAAGAATAAAGATGTTTGCTGTAACATGGCTTGCAATCTTCAGAATCAAGTTCTAATACAAATGTGATGCATCATTTTTCTTTCATGTAAAAGCAACTACTGGAAGGGATATGTTCTAATCACAGAAAAAAAGGGCAAGGCTTTGTGATCTAATTAGTAAGTTCAGGAGTTGGTGGAGGAAGAAAATATACTGCTAATCGAGACCAAAATAGTACTTATCAGGTCTACGAGCAAAGTTCTAAGTGCTAGAGAGGTGCCAGTGTATGAATAATACCTACTCATAATTCACCTGGGGCCATTTGCCTGCTGTGAACAAGTAAATGCAAATGAACAGCAGAGCTATGGTGCTGCTTTACACACTGAGTAAATTCTTTGTGAAGATTCCCACCACTAAGATACAGATTGCCTTTAAATAAAAAGAAGGGGCTGGTGTTGCCTCAAGCTGGTAAGTTATCAAGACATTACCAATAACTCAAGTAGGGAGGACAGTACAACAAGGAAAGATCTCAGAGTCAAAAGCCTGGGAGTTTTTTTTCCTTTTGACTATAGATTCAGCACATGACAAGTGCATTAAAAAACTTGACATCAGTTGTACTTGACTGGTATTTCTTTGGAGATCTGTTTCCCTTCTCCATTTCTTGACTGTTAGAAATAGCAGAGCATGAAGCTCAGTGTGGGTGTAGAAATGGGAGGAAAACTTCCTGAAAGAAAACCGTTTCACACAGGGTTGGAGAATCTGCAGCCTTAAACCACATGTGGCCTTCTAGGTTCTTAAGTGAGGCCTTTTGACAGAATCCAAACTGTACGGAACAAATAGTTTTATTAAAGGGGGCAGCAGAGAAAGATGCAGCTTTTCTTGCCTCCTTTGGTGCTTATAAAAGAACTATCTTGAAATCAGAAGGCCAGAGGATCTGAGCACAGGATTGTATCCCAGTTCTTCAATTTTAAGTCACATATGGATCAATAGGAAATGGGCCTTTTTGTCCTGCCTGCATGTGACAGTAAAAGTCCCTGGCCCATCCTGAATAATAACCCAATGTTGAGTAGCTGCTTTATGCAGAGTACCCACCCTGGGCTCCTAGGACCTCACCAGGGCCAGCTCACCCAAGTGTGCAGGATCACAAAACACTCCCAGCTACCTCTGTTCACCCCACATGTTGGACAGCAAGGCTTGAACTTGCAAACAGGATCTCTGGCTAAGAGAAAAAGAATGTCTAGGTCCTAGAAAATGACCTCTCATCCTCCATCCCTGCATGCTACTACATGCCCACCATCCTCCAGAAGACTGTAAGCCTAACCCATGAAAACTGGTACCCTTTGGGTTTGTTTTTAGATAATTGCCACTGCTAAAGCCTCTGCTGTATTGCTTTTCCTCTTCTGTATTCTCATTTCCTTAATGTGGTCACCTTCTAATCTCCTGACCCAGCCTCTTGCCCCTTCAAAACCATTAAAACACCCTCTCCATGACCAACATGCTCCATCACTCACCCCCAGGTTCTGCCTGAGCACCACTTGGGGCTCCTAGCTCCCCCCAAAGGACCCCGCTTCCCCTGGGAACCTCCCAGTTATAGGATGCTCATTCGCTCTTACCTCCGAGTTGCCTTATAAGGTGTGCCGTTTTGTGCCCTTCTGCCTACCACTATTTTCAGATCATTACTCTTTCACAAATTCTCTTTTAAGGTTCTCACAGCTGGCAACATCGTCCTCCACTCCCCTCCTCTTTGCTGTCTGTATACTTCTTTGACCTTGTCTCCCTTCCCTGAAATCTCTCTCCCCTCTTCGTTTCTGCTGCCGGTGCTTTGAACATTCACACTGCTATGGGTTTGTGTTCTTCCAAAACATATGTTGAATCCTTAACCCTGGGTACCCGTGAATATGACCTTATTTGGAAATAGGGTCTTTGAAGATGGAATCAAGTTGAGATGAAATCATTAGTACACCCCAATCCAATATGACTGATGTCCTTAGAAAGAAGAGCAAAATGCTATGTAAATACAGAGACACACAGATAGAAAGGCCATGTAAAGATGCAGGCAGAGATTGGCGTTAGGCTTCCACAAACCAAGGAATGTCTGGGGCTGCCAGTAACTGAAATAGGCAAGGAGGGATCCTGCCCTAGAGACAGGAGGGAACGTAGCTATTGATAATATCTTGATTTCCAACTTCTAGCCTCCAAAACTGTAAAAGAGCAACTTTCTGTTGTTTTAAGCCACAAGTTTCTCAAAATTTATTATAGTAGCCCCAGGAAATTAATGTATAAATGAACACTCCATCTTACGTAATGGAGTATTTTGCTTTCTATCTCATGGTCACACACCTAGGGGCTGTTTGCACCTTGCTGCTCTGCTCTAAAAACTATGGTTAGCCCACTGTCTAACCATCCACTCACCTCCCAACTTACTTGCTCACTCATTCAGTACGCCCCTTACTACTTATATCCCTTACATGTTTTCACTCCCATCACTGGTTCCCTCCTCCTTTAATTTAAATTCCAAGATGCCACGGTCTAATCTCCTACACCAGGCGTCCTCAAACTTTTTAAACAGGGGGCCAATTCACTGTCCCTCAGACCACTGGAGGGCCGCACTATAGTTTAAAAAAAAACTATGAACAAACTCCTATGCAACACTGCACATATCTTATTTTGAAGTAAAAAACAAAACGGGAACAAATACAATTCACGCCAACTCATGTGGCCCGCGGGCCGTAGTTTGAGGACCCCTGTCCTACACCCTCGCCTCTTTGTTGTTCCTCACATTTGCCAGGCAATACTTTGACCCCGGCTAAGTGAAACTGTCTCCTCTCATGTGTCTGTCCTGGGACTGCTAAGGGTGATTGCAGAAAGTGACACCATCCAGAAAATAAATAACACTAAACATTCGTGGTCTCCAACCTCAATTAGACCTCAAACCTGGGCCCTCGCACTGTTTAGGTATTATACTACTACTCTTTAGTCAGAACATTCTCCCAATCTTTCTGAACGAAACCTTCAGATCCACTCCCACCCCTGACTTTTCCTTTCCTATTCAATAGAATATGTGTTCCTCCTTTGTTTGAAGGTCAGCTTCTCATCTCTGTGCTGAACACCAGCCCTTTCTGCCACATCAGCAATTCTGCACTCTAAACTATCTCTTCCCTCTGCTGTAGCTCCTCCCTTTTCTTCTCCCCACTTAAATCTTCCCATAAGCATTTAAACATGAGGAAATCTTTTCTAAGACCCTACCCAGCTATCATTTTCTTTATTTCAGAGATGGATGAACTGGTTGCTTTCTTTTCTTACTTGCCACTTACTCCCCATATCCTCTGAATTAACTCCTGCTCTCATTGTATGACATCAAAAGACCTATCACCAAGATTGCTACTAGCCCCCATGTCAACACATCTAATGGAAACATTCCATCTTCACACTATTTGACCTCTAAGTGAGATTCTATCCTATTGACTATGCCCCTTCTTGACACTATTCTCTTAATTACTATGGCTCCTATGACACCACCCATGCCTCAGTATATTCCTTCTTATTCTGTAGTGTGTTCTCTTCCTCCATGCATTTGTAAATACTGACATTTCCAGGCCCTTCTCTCTTCTCTTCTTAATCCACATATTCCCACTTACTCTCACAGTGTAATTTGCAATCCTTAAGCCTATAACTCATAAATATTATCACCATCCAAACCTGTCTTCTGAATTCTTGAAGCATATATCCAGATACCTATAAAAATGTCCTCTTTGATGTCTTATAGGCCTTTTAAATTCAAAATTTCTAAAATTCAGCTTATAAACTCCATTATCACCCTCTGTCCTAATTTATTCTTTCTCTAGTATGCCCTATTTCATTAAATTATATGGAAATCTGTAACATTATACTGGATTCCTCCAATCTTGATCCCTTCACTGCCCTATGAATTCCATTAACCACACCTGAATTCAATTTAATCCCAGTCTATTAATCTCCTATTCACATGAGGACTATATATAATTTCCACAATTCTATGTCTTCCTCCAACAATAAATCCTTATTCATGCTCAGCTCTTCATCCTTGTTACTTTAAAATATGTGCCCTCACCTCCCTCTTTTCTTTTGCATGTGTCCTAACAGTGCCATTATTTATTCACTCTATCTTTTGCAACAGTATCTCTCCTCTTCTAGAGACTCTTTTCTCTCTCTGGAAATAATGCTTATGTCTCTCGTCATGACAACTTTTTCTTTACAACCTAGATTCTGCTTCAAAAATCATTTTCTCTTCTTCCTCTTAACACTCAACTTTAAAGAGCAACAGACACTCGGCTCCGGTAATGCTGGAGAAGCTTATAGCAAAGTAATCCTCTCACCAATAACAACTGTACATTCTGGATAAATATTCAAGAATAGCTGTTTTCAGATGCTGGGGACCAACCTAAAGCTGAAAAGACTATGACTCTATAAAGATGGGAAACCAACCAGGTGATATCCATATTTAAATGTTTTTCCCCTAGGGTACTCCCCTGTTCATGGGATCCATGGGGCACGGATTAAGGAAAAAGCTGCCATGGACTCAGAGGCCTAAGTTTGAAAATGTCAGAATGACCAGAAATTGAAAAGGAAAATGCAGGAAAGAAGGAAACCAGTATAGTTGATAAGAGCCTAGTACTGAGAAACAAATTCACCTCATTTTTTTTGCCAACTCATGCTACAGAGCAACATTCTAAGTATTCAATGGAAAACAATAATTGAAATGCTAAAAATAAGCAAAGGTTTTAGCAGGTACCCAATTCTGGAGTATCAAAATGTGGTGTTCAAATCTTGCTGTTTAAAGGGGTTTAGAAATTACTGCAGGATTTTCATTAAAACCCAGAAAGGCTATATCCTAAGACAAAAAACTATATCCTAGAACTCAATGCAAAACCAATGCAGATAAAGTCAACACAAAGTCAAAGAGATCCACCAGTAATTTAACTGCCTGATAGAACAAAGTAAAATACTTTTCAGAGGGAAGATAACAGAAACCAGAGTAACCACGAAATATCATCTACGATATCCACTATATAATAAATAGTTACTAGATATTCAAAGAAATAGGAAAATATGACTCAAAATTAAGAGAAAAATCAGTCATTAAAAGTAGGCCTACAAAATATCCAGGTATTGAATAAATAGGAACTTAACACACCACTTATAAATTTATTAATAATTTACAGAAAACAATAAGAACAATAGGAAAGGAAAGAATTACAGAAAAATATGTAAAATATTAGAAATAAACAAATGAAAGCTTTAGAATTTGAAAATAAAGTATCTTAAGTAAAAAATAATCAGAGGAGGTTACTAGCTCCCTGATTTATATTGAAGAACAGAATCAACGAACATAGAAATAAGTCAATAGAAAGTCACATAGCTATGCTATGATGTTGTTTTCAACAAGCTGGTTTCTTTGCTCCCTAAAAGTATTTAGACAGAGCCATAGATAGACAAATAGTTCAAAAATCAATAGAATGATAGTGGCCTGTAGAAAAATAAAGAACAATCTAACATATATATAAATCATTGGAGTCCTAGAGGAGTAAATGTGGCAGATAAAACATTTTAAGAAATAATGGCCCCCGAATTCCAAACATGAATGAAAAATAACCACCAAGAGAACCATGAAAAACAGGAAAATCCAGGCAGATATATTCAAAGAAAATTATCCTCAAATGTATCATTCAAATTACTGAAAATCAAAGATAAAAAAGTACAGAATCCGTTCTGAGAAAAAGACTTATTATATACAGAGAAACAATGAAAAAAATTATAGTTAACTTTTCATCAGAAACATTGGAGGCCAAGAGACAATAAAATGCCATTTTTCACTTTGAGAGGTTAAGGCATGAGGATTGCTTGACCAACCTGAGTAACATAGCAAGACTGTCTACATAAAAAATGTAAAAATGAGCCAAGCATGGTGGTACATGCCTATAGATTCAGCTACTTGGGAGGATTTCTTGAGCCTAGGAATTAGAGGCTGTTGTGAGCTATGATCGAGCCACTGCACTCCAGCCTGGGTAACAGAGTGAGGGCCCTGTCTCTTAAAAAAAAGATGTATAGCAAGATAGTGAACTAAAACTCAACAGCCAAGAGTGCCAAACATTGTGAGAAATGTGCATGGATGGGACACTCCAATTTAACAGCAAAGACGGTAAATTGGGTGAGGAAAATAGCACTTAACTATATGCTACTTATAATGGACATATATGAAGTATAAAAATCTAAATACATGATATAAACAAGGTGGAAACAAAATAATAGAAAAGATATAACATGCAAATAATAAGCATGAAAAAGCTTGTGATTCTATTAATGTCATTCAAAGTATAAAATACGACTAAGGATAAATAGGATTACATAATCATTATAAATGGATCAACTCATCAAGAGAAACAAAAAAATCCTAAATATATATGCACCCAATAGCAGAGCTTTAATACGTATGGAATAAAAGTGACAGCACTAAAGAGGTAAATCCTTAGGTAAATCCTTAATCATAGTTTTAAACACCACTTTTTTCAGTAATTAACAGAACAAGTAGAAACAATTCAATAAGGATATAAAAGACTTGAGCATCGCTATCAACTACCTTGACATTATAAAGCACTGCACTCAACAACTGCAGAATACACAGTCTTTTCAAGCACACATGGAAACATTCACAAAGATAGACCATATACTGGGCCATAAAATAAGTTCCAATGAATTGTAAAAGATTGAAATAAAGGAGAACATTTTCTCTGACTACACGAAAATTAAATTAGAAACAAGTAACAATCAAAAGCTGTATCCCACTGATGCCTTTTACTTTTATTTCTGCTCTTAATTTTTTAATTAAATTATAACTGTGTACATTAATGGGTTTATGGGGTACAATGTGGATGATTTTATATACATAAAATGCTTACATCAAAACTGGTTAACATAGCCTTCAACCATCTACTTACTGCTTAACACTTGTCATCTAATTTACTTCGACTCTCCTTAATATTTAATTAGTTTAATTAATTCAGTACGTAGCTGACTTAACTGAGTCAATCGACATTTCCTGAGGACCTCAGGTATGTCTGACCCTGTGCTAGGGATAATGAAGGCTACTCCTTAAATAGCACTTTTGAGGTGGGATGTACTGTTTGTAAAGCACTGACTCTTATGGATTCATGTCCTTGATTCTTCATAATAATCCCCTGAGATCAATACAGTTTAAACGTGAGAACACTGAGGCAAAGAGAGAGAAAGTTACTTGCCCATGGTCATGTAGCTATTAAGTGGTGGAACCAGAATTTCCAGCGTAGGCCGTCTGACTCCAGGGTCATGTTTTCAACCACTGTGCTATGTGAGTCATTTATGAAAATTTTGAGATTACACAAAAATCAAGAAACGTAAAATCCATGTGGATGGAAACAAATGAAACCCTCCCAGCAACACTGCTAAGCTAAGCAAGTTGAAACTTGGACAGGTGAATCAGAAAGGACGCTGGAGACTGTGTTTCATGGAAATGAAATAATGGACCATAACACAGACTGTCTTAAAACTATCTTAGTGACCCACGTATATAGCAGTACACAGAGTCCTCAACTTCAGTGCTCACCGACTGGCAGAAGCAGCAGAAAAGACAAACTATCATAAATCAAGGCAGTGGATGTTCTGACTCCCCCATTTCACTATATTCCAGCACAGATAATCTGCCTTATCTTCCTGTATAAACTTACCTTGAAGAGAATATATGATAATCTCATTTATATTGTAAAATATTAGCTGTAAAATATAGTTAACACTGCTTCTGTACCCAGCACCTGGCACATGATGACTGAAGAACGTTAAGAGAAAAACAAAAAGATTAAAAAAAATCAAAATCAACTTACAAGTTTCTTCATATCATGTGATGAGGGAGTTTTGTGATATAAGTTTTAGAATAGTTTGGTCTTTTGTAAGATCTCAGGTCCACAGAGAACACTACATACGTAAATCGGAATCAAGGGTTCAAAGAAGAGTGTACAACTTTAGACTGAGCTTCTGTCTTCACATATTTTCACAGATTTTATTTTTTTTAGAAGTAAACGGTAAATCTTTTTCTGAGTGAAAGATTCTTAAAATAATAGCAAATAAGTTATTTTTATTAGAATCTACAAAGAACTCAAGCAAATCAACAAATAAAAGAGCAAACAACCCCATTAAAATCTTGTCTCATGAGGACAGAAAAATGGCCAACATATTTATAAAAAAGTGCTCATCATCTCTAATTATTAGAGAAATGCAAATCAAGAACTCTTGGAGACATCACCTAACCCCAGTGAGAATGGCCCACATCACAAGGTCCCAAAACAACAGATCCTAGTCTGGGTGAGGAGAGAAGGGAACACTCCTGCACTGTTGGTGAGACTACAAACTAATACAGCCTCTGTGAAAAGAAGTATAGAGAGTCTTCAAAGAACTAAAAGTAGACCTTTCATATGATCCTGCAATCCCATTACTAGGTATCTACACACACACACACAAAGTCATTTTATCACCTGCATCTTCGAAGGGTACAGGTGAAACTTACTAAATGCAGAATATAAATGTCTGAACACAACAACTAAGAAAATGCCATGAAAGCTATGTTAACCAGTTCGATGAAAATATTTCAAACTATATATAAAACCAGCACATTGTACCCCATGACTGCATTAATGTACATGGCTCTGATTTAATTTAAAAAAGTCATTTTATTACAAGGATATGTGTTTATAGCAGCCCAATTTACAATTGCAATGATGTGGAAGTAACCCAAATGCCCTTTGACACATAAATGGATCAATAAACTGCGGTTATACACACACACACACACACACACATACATACCATGGAATACTATCAGCCATAAAATATGGAGGTTTTATATCCTTTAGATGAATTTTGAGAACACTCTCCATATCACAAGAAGGGAAAGACAGGTATAACATGTACTCACTGCTAATTTGAAACTTGTAGATTAACAAATAATGAGAGAAAAACTCAACAGCATCCAAGAAATGGGGGGGAGGAGGAAGGCCAGCGAATTCCTTCCCGGCGGGAAGAATGTGAGGGTGTATGCCACACTTGTTGTGTGAGGGACACAGCTACAACTTGGAATTTGCCTACCCAACTCTCAGAAATGACATCAGACTATTCTCCTTTGTTTTCAAAACAGTAGACAAAAATAATAAAAATAAGATTTCCTTGAGGATTTTTTGATTTGAAAACTGGATTTTTCAGTTTGAATAAGCCATGATCATCAAGATGAAGTGTTTTCCAACAGTCAGGTAGAACTTCATTATTAGACACCCTGAGCCCAAAGGCTGAACAGACGCCACTGGTTTTTAAAGGCCACTAGGGAAAATAGTTTCACTCCATCTATTTCATTATTCTTAACATTAAAATCAATGAAACAAACATTGGTCTGTTGAAATTGATCTTTAAAAATATAATTCCCATATTCTTCCCATTTGTTTTGATGATGATGTATTATTAAGAAAGTAGAAAGTGAGATTTGGAAAAGTATTAGGGTTCCAGACATATCCGGAAACCACAGTATTTAAATAATTAATTGTCTTCATTGATAACAAGTATAGGATAAGGGTTATGAAACTCTCTCCTTCTGCATGAGAATTTGACCTTCAGTTACAGCTCTAGTTTTGTTTCAGTGGCAACTTGATAAAACTGGCATGTTACCTGGGTACATTGCTTGTGGAGAAAATGATTCCTCGTAGGTAGCCTCTGTCAGGATTGGGGAGACTATCAGTATGTTAAAGGAAGCTGTCTTCGTAACTGCCTGAGCCCAGTGCAGCAATTCTTATAGTTGGGGCTGTCCTTTGTGGAGTCCCTGACAGCTATGCCTGTGGAATTGTTACTAGACATATTGACTCCTGTGGTACACGAAGCATTTAAGCCATGGTCACTGTCACACACACTCCTCGCCACATGGACCTCATTTCTTTGCATGTGAGAGCTGTCATCCTGGTGTAGGGATTTTGGCAGAAAAGCAGTGCCTGACACTTCCCAGCTGATGAGACAGGGTTCCTGTCCTAAATCCTTCTGAGAAGAGTGGTGCCAACTGGTCTACGAAAGTGCTGTGAGCCTGGATGTTAAATTTTACCTCCCAGCCCAACCCAAGAGGGCCCTGCTAGAAAATAGACAACAAATAATATGAAGTGTTAAATATGTTTTCTATTTTAAAATGATGGTAAATAAACATTTACTATTTATTAATAAAATAAATAAACGCTTCCTCTCTGTGTTTCCTGGGCTCTGGTTATAGCTCTGAGTCTTTCCTACAAAACAAGATACCTTTTAATCCCAGGACCTGGGTTTATGTGAAAGAGAAGCTGAGTAGTAGCACTTCCATCAATTAACATCAGCAGTTTCAAGAGACCTGCAATAAAAGGGTGGGCCACGACATACAGGTATCAAAGTCACGAGAGATGTCCCAAGTGCTAAATAGTCTCCATTTCCTCATCGAATAAGTGTCAATGTTCTCATCCTTCTGCTCATTATTTTTTAAATTTCAAATATTAAGGCAGTACACATGTTTTAGGTTATCTGTACAGCCTTTGTCATGCTTGGCCCCAGTTATAGCTGTGTTTCGTCACCCAAAGAGTATTCATTGTACCCATTAGGTAGGGTTTTGTCTCCCTTCCCCCCAATTTTTCTCCTTCTTCCACTCTCTCACTCCTTGCTTCCAATGATCTCTTTTTCTTAGGGCTCATACACCAAGGATATCTTTTGCAGATGTTACCTCGTCTCTTTTTTTTTCCTGAGGTCTTTCTTCCTGCTAGAGTTCTTCTCAATTTTATCTCTGAGTCTTGACTAGCCTAAAATACCCTTGAGTAGAAATTTCCCAAGGTCACAAGTGTGTGATGCCTGTGCCTCATGCTGCAGTTCCAGGCTCAAGAATACAGCTCCTCACCTCACTGCATGACTTACATTAGGATCCGAGGATCCAAGAACCCAAGAGTGGCATAGCTGGTTGTGAAATTTTGTTTTAGAACATTAGGGGAAGTATTTCATGAAAAGGGGCGGGTCAGGTTGCCAAAAGAGAGGTATGCATAGTTGTAACTATGGGAAGACCGCAGGGAAGACTAACCGAAACTCTCCCCTAAATGGGCTCATCTAGCAGGCTGCTCTCAGGAATGGTGACAAATTCTCAATAGCTACTTTAGCCTTTCCATGATATGGCCCTGCATCTCGTGAGGACCCTCATGGTGCAGGGTGCCTCCTGCTCCATATGAAAGACACACATGCTCAAGCAATTATAGTGAGAATGTCAACTGCAATGATTAGTATATCCTTTTGGGAAAGCAGTTAAGTTGAGTTCATGCTTGTGACATCATTAATTCTACTGTTGGACTCTTAGCACAGGAAGTGAAAACAAACCAAGAAAAGGGCTCACGTAAATTTTAACATCCTGGGAGACTACATAGCAGTATGGATCTGGCTGAAACATTAGAGGAAAAAAAAGCAGAATGTCTGATGATCCAGTGTAAGTGCAAATTTGAAAACATCCAGGTATAGGTGGACAAAGATTAGAATGAGAAATGAAAGTGAAAGTAGTTGTGACAACGTGGTAAAATTATGGATGACACATCACAAATCCTTTTAAAATTCTTCAGTCTTGTTATCTGGTTTTAAATTTAGAATGAAAAATTAAAATAAGAATAATCACTTCATCAAATGGACATTAGGAAAGATATTTTCTCATCAACGCATTTATGAATGTTGTGCCTTGCTATTTTTATATCCGAGGGATACTGAGAATTCTTATTTGTTTCTAATCTGGTTTAGGTAAAACAAGTAAATAGAAAGGCACATTTGTATATATATATTTTAATAGTTAAATGAATCTTTAATCCAAATGCTTAATTTTAAGGCTCAAGATTTTATAATCTGATCCATGATCATTCAAACAAAATCAGACTTAGCAAGTCCCAAAGGGATAACAATAGTATACTCAGTATTATTATCAACTCTAGCTATTAAGTACTCTGTATTAGGTTCAGCACTATGTGTTTTACGCACATTACTTCTATTTATTTTCAGTCTTCCTGATAGGTAATTAGTTTTTCTTATTTTAACAGATCAAGAAACTGAGTCCCAGTTTAAATATCTTGACCAATATGAAATAATCATAACCAATGTTTAGATAGAACTGACAATGGGCTAGGCAATTTATGTGTGCTAAGTGCTTCATGGGTTTAACCCATTTCACCCTGAGAGCAATTTATAAGGTAGTTACTATGCAATTCCATGAAGCAGATGAGGAAACTGAGACAGGTGCGGCAACTTGCCCAAGGTCCTTACTCAGCTAGTAAGAGATGGAGACAGGATTCTAATTCTGCTTATCTGACTCCAGATCCTGTGCTCTAAAGCACTATCCTATGCCCCACCAGATAGATGATCAGGAAATAGTACTGCTTGGTCTCTGATTCAGGCCAACACTCTTTCCATCAGGTGGGTCTTCTGGAAAATGTCTCATTTTATGATTTTTAAAAAAAGATCCTGTGAGAAAAACTGAGCTTGGAGGATGTGATGGTTGCTTGCATGTCAACCTGCCTAAGCCACAGTGCCCGGTTATTTAATGAAACACCAAAACAGGTTTTGACGTGAAGGTATTTTGTAGCTGTAATTATCATCTACTTTTCAGTCTGGCACTGAGTAGTTTTTCAGATCATGTCTTCTGGCCCCCTCCACAAACTATGACAGAGAACGTGGCAGCCCAGAGGGAACAGACCCTGAAGGTGCAAGTCAGAGCAACTGGAGTGAGATGTTGATAACTTTCATGATATGAAATGAAAGGAATCTCTTCTTCAGGGCCTCTATGCTTATGGTTTTGAGAAGTATCCAGCTATTCTGCTCTTATTCCTAAAGATCCAAAAGGTAATTCTGGCCATTGGAGACTGTCTGGGAGTCACTTGTCAAGCTCGCATTGGTAGAACAAACATTGGAAATGAAATGCAAAACCCACATGTTATTGGTGCACCAGGGAGAGTGTCTGATATGTTCAACAGAAGATACCTTTCTCCCAAACAGATCAAAATGTTTGTTTTGGATGAAGTGGTTGAAATGTTGAGATTTATCCAAAATCAAAGAATCAAATCTGTGAGATTCTTCCAAAAATTAAATACGAGTGTTCAGATTGCATTGCTTTCTGCTCTAATGCCAACTAATATGTTGGAGGTGACCAAAAAATTCATGAGAGATCTAATTTGAATTCTGGTGAAAATGTAAGAATTGACCTTTGAAGGAGTCAAACAGGTTTATATTAATCTTGAAAGAGAGAAATGGAAATCTGACACACTTAGTGACCTGAGACACTGAGCTGTTATTTTTCTCAATTCAAGGCACAAGGAAGACTGGCTCACTGAGAAAACACACACCAGGGAATTCACGACTTTCTGCTCTACATGGTGACATGGATCAGAATGAAAGAGATGTAGAGATGTTATCATGGGAAATTGTGATCAGGGTCAGGCCACGTTCTGCTCACTGCTGACTTGCTGGCTAGAGGGACTGATATACAACACGTATCTTTGGTTATAAACTGTTATCCAACTGCCAATCATGAAAACTACCCTCACGATTGGTGGATTGGTGGGGGGAGGGTCAAATTGGGAAGAAAGGTTTGGCTATAAACATTGTTACTAAAGAAGACAAGAGGGGCGGTGCCTGTGGCTCAGTGAGTAGGGCGCCGGTCCCATATATGAAAGGTGGCAGGTTCGAACCTGGCCCCGGCCAAACTGCAACCAAAAATAGCTGGGTGTTGTGGTGGGCACCTGTAGTCCCAGCTACTCGGGAGGCTGAGGCAAGAGAATCGCCTAAACCCAGGTGGAGCTGGAGGTTGCTGTGAGCTGTGATGCCAAGGCACTCTATCGAGGGTGACAAAGTGAGACTCTGTCTCTTAAAACAAACAAACAAACAAACGCCCTTAGGTGTGTGTGTAAAAAATTCTTTATGACTTTGAGATTTGTACAATACTACAGTAGAGGAAACGCCTATGAATGTGGCTGACCTTATTTAATTCCTGGGAGGACAGAGTTTTAAATGCAGTGCTCACTGTTGCTGAACAGGCAATCACAACGAGCACGGTGCTGCCTTCTTTTTGGGAATATCTGAATCTTGTCTCAATGCTCATAATGGATCAGAAGTACAGATTTTGATAGCAAAGTGACATTAGTTGTGAGCTTTTATGAGGAAAGTCATTGGCTTTATCGTCTTGAGAGTTGGGGTAGGAAGAAAAGGCAGGGTCTGTAAAATCTTTCTTAGAGATTTATTTCCTAGTTCTGCAGAGATGGTTGAAATAGATGTTCTCTATCATTTAATAATATACTTGTGTACTGAAAGATATTAGAGCTGCATAAAATCAGCCAATTATGTAAAAATTAAGATATCTGCTATTATTCCACTTGTCACTATGTAAATAGAAAGGCCTTTACAATTGATTTTTCAGAAAGCACTTGAATGCATTTTGTTTGGTACTGTATTTATTCAATAAAGTATTTAATTAGGGTTAAGGATGAACTGGATCCTATCTCTAAGACCCAGAAAGAAATCATGTCCGAGGTAGGGTTACATCCCCAATAAAATCACCATACTGTACATATCTTAATGAAGCCAAAATGTTAAATAGCATATTCACTTTTAAAAAATAATAACATCTACAATTAGTTGACTTTAAGTAAAAGTGATTACCCTTGATAACTTGGATGTGCCTCATCCAATTAGATGATGGCCTTAAGAACAACAGAAGTTTCCTGCAGAAGAAGAAATCCTCCCTCCAGACTGTAGCATTAACTCTTGCATGAGTTTCCAGCCTGTTGATTTAACCTACAGGTGTCAGGCTCGCTAGCCCCACAACCACAAACCAAACTCTTAAAAGAAATCTCTATCTCTTGGCCTACGGATCCATCCATCAATCTACCCACTCACCCAATCCTACTGGCTTTGTTTCTTTGGAAAACACTGACTGTCTTGCGAGGACAGTGAAGTCCCATGAGAATGCTGAGATGTACAGATCATGAAAAGCAGAAACAACCTAAAAATGCAGAAAGAAAAGTTTGGCAGAAGAGAAATGACTTTACATGCCTCCACATAGGCAGAGACTAGAGTGAACTTTCCTCTCTGTCCTTGGGTCACAGCAGGCAGTCACAGGTCTGGGAGGGATGTGCTGAGAAACATGGGCTCAAGCACCTCTGAGTCCCTAACAATCAGATGATAGCTGGGAGAAAATAACACACACTCAAATTTCTAGGAATTAACAACAACAACAATGAACAAGGTGTCCTGTGAGTATGACGAGAAATTCCTCAGCCAGTGCAGCCAGCCAGCTCAAGTGCAGCCCCCTAGAGGGTCCCGGATGCCATAGACAAGCAAGAGCTTGCCTAGTTCTTCACAATGCTCTGGGTTTGGGGTTCAATGTTTCCTGGGCTGGAGGAGAGTCATGTTTTAACTTTGGCAGAAAGGGAATTTCAAATTTCTTTTTGATCACTGTCTCCCAGCAACCCCTTCTCCTAAGGGACCGCTTGGGAGGCCATGGGTAGGGGAAAGTGCAGGGCGGGCAATCAGCCTCACCTTGGCTTCCGACGTGGGTTCCAGGAAGCACAGGCGGTTGCCAAGTCCCTCAGCAGCCAAGCAGAACTTTCTCTGTTCCTTGTGAACCGTGGTGATGCACTGGAGAACCACTTCATCTTCCTGCCAGAGAGAGATACACGTGAGTTTCATGTCACCTTGCTGTACCCAAGTCAAGTAAGCTGCCAACCTCTCCTTGCAGGCATATGCCCTTTTTGGGGGTATTTTAACCTGATTGAGGAAGGAGAGTCTTTATTCACAAGGCCATCACTGAGCGTTTACCATGAGTCAGAACTTTACTCCAGTCTGGGGTGAGGCCAGTGGGGCAAGCACCTGGAATGGACATCCTCAGACACACGTGACACTGACCTCACTATACGGTGCACACAACCGAGGCCAGCAATTGATTTCAACACGTGGTCAAATATGAAAGTAAATCTATGCAGTCCGTCCAATACAGGACAGTACAGTAAGATGTGATCGAGGGGAACGGAGAATGCAGAAGAGATCAGAGCAAGGTGGGACGAGTGGAGGCGACGTCCATTGGTGTCAGTCTGCAGAAGTGGCACTGCACATGTCTTCTTGGGGCAAGGGAATGTACGTGATGGGCGGCGTGTTTGTCAGAAACAACAGAAGAAGATACGGAGGGGGAAGGAGCCGAGATTTAGACTTTCCACAGGAAAGGAAGAGTGAAAACCCTGAAGATCCAGATTATAAGGGGTAAGGGAAAGTTAAGCATAAGAGCAGAACTGCCTCCTATACATCATTCTCAAAAGCAGCCCCCCCCCCAAAATTTCAGAGTCCTTGGGAAAGAGGCAGACTTCCATTTATGCCAACAGGATTACTGCTGGCATCACCCTTCCCAGGCTGAGAGGAAAACATTTTCCTTCCCAAGCCTTCCATTCTTGCTTCTCCAGTCTGTCAGTCCCTGCTCTCTATCCATCCCCACTTGGCTTTGAATTTTCAGGTGTGGTCAGGTTACACAAGTAACTACAGGGGACACCCAGCCGCGGCTTCCTCAGTGCGCACTCGTGGTTTCTCTGTCTTACTTCTCCTGCCTGCCCCAATCTCCCTAAAGGTAAGTGATTGTCCTGGAGAATCGGGAAGGCAAGTGAAGTAGGAATGTGTCTGGGATGTGCAAGTCAAATGAAAACACAAAATCTTTTCCCCCTGGTTGGCGTGTGAAGAGATTCACTAGCAACAGATCTTCCCAAGGACACGTGCTGGTGCTCAGTCATAGGTTAGGGGTTTCAGGGAAACGTGAGAAGCCACCATTCACACATGTAGGAAAAGACGACTGGCAGAAAATAGCTCCACAGTTTTACTAGCACTAAAATGTCACTGATCATTATCAGATGGAGTCAGTAATGAATTCAGGAGCCTCTGCTTCCAGTGAAGTCAGAATCCATGGTCTTCATTTTAATTGAGAGTGAGGAAACTCCAGAGCATCATTGCTCTTAAAGTGTGGCTTCAGTAAAATTTCTAAAGAGCATGAAACTTTTCCACTAGGGGAGTTTCCCCCCAGATCCTATGTCAACCAAGGGCACGTGATCCTCCTAATAGGCACGGACTGTCTTAGCACTGAGATGCACTACTTGCATCAGGAAGCAGGGTCCATGGTCAATAATGGAAGTGGTACTCAGAACATGTAACTGTTTTGTCCAAAAAGCCAGGAGTAGCCCCCCACAGATAAATATTTAAGTATCTCTTACCCCCCCCCCCCCCCCGCCCAATTCACCAGTCAAAACAAAACAAAACAAAACAAAACCTCCCAGGCATTCGGAAATCATAAGGATGTGATTATGGACCAGATTTTCCATGAATCGTGAAAGTTAATGAAGTTTTCCCCTCAATGTATATCCTTGGGGGCACTCTTTCTAAGATTTTCTCTCCCTTTCTATCTCAAGGTTCCCAAATCACCTTGGCTTAACCTTGCATCAGCTGCCCTGGGATCTCTTTATTTGTCTTCTGAAATCTACCTGTCCTGTAATTCATATCCTTATAACCTGGGCTGTTAAGAAACCAATGTGATAAGTGAACCTGCCCTGATTTAATTAGTAACCATTTGCTGAATAGCAGCCCTGCACCAGGACATTCCTAGGCTGGCCTTCTGGAGGACACACATATGGGCGTGGGACTCTGGGCCAAAATGATGCTTCTCCAAATACTTTTTTACTTTTTTCCACATTCTGTTTAGAACCTTCTGTTCAACAATGCTGACCTGGCTGCAGACACCACCTGGAGTGGCAGCCTGCACCTGTCTCTGCTCCACACAGCAGCTATTATCTCCATAAAGCATAAGTAGACAGACATCTGGAGGCTTGGAGTGCTTGACATGGAAATCTTTGCACAGAATTCCATTTGGAATTAAGAGATGAGTCAATTCAATTCATCTCATTACTTTTCTCCCTCTCTTTTCTCCTTTTGTAGTAATATACAAAGCATAAGCACTCCACTTACCAGCCTTTCTTTATCAGTCTACTGATTAGCATTTTCTATCATCTAACTTACCCTCCCACTTCCCTTGTTTCTTTGCTTTACATCAGATCTGGGGTATTGCTCAAGGATGCCACTTCCCGGGAAGCCTCCTTATTTAAAGGTTGAAAATTCCTTCACATCTTCACTCCCTCTCCCCAGAAGCTTACATTCCTCTCACATGCTCCAGCGCCTAATTTGGACCAGTATTCTTCTACCCATGTGCCAAAACTCATCAATTTTAAGGTAGGTGATAGTCACTCTCTGTATCTTCTTTGGTGATCTTTGAATATCCTAGTTGGTTCTCCCATCATTTACTTGACTCTTAATTATAATCAGTAAATCTGATAAATTCTTTTGTGTGTGAATTCAAAATACATTTATTGACTACCTTCCATGACAGAGTACTATGAAGCACATGGGTTTTATAAAGAAAGACCCATCAACACTGTGATAATGGTGCTAAGGACTGAAAGGTAAGCTCCCAGCTCTCATCCACTCCATTTCACCTGTCATCCCAAGTCCCTGTAAGGTTTATGTGAATATCTGTGCAAAATGAACATCTTAACATAATTATACAACAATGGACTTTCCAAGCCATAACTTGGAATGATTCAATTTCTAAAATTCAAAACTAGACTATCCCATTCTATAAACCCAATCCTGTCATTTCTTGCTTTCACATTCCCTTACTTTTCACTAGATTTCCTTTACTTTATCAAGACTTCTGGTTCCTAGAAGGCGCCCTTCTCCCCCATTATTTCCCCCACCTCAGGAAGGAGAATTGTTGATGTTTTGATAGAGAAAATATTGCCACTCTGGCTTTATGCTAGTACAAATTTTTTATTTCCTGGTAACTTTTTTTCCAGCTTGTTTCAACTCTGATCTGACTGGAACATGACCACAAAATTTTCCCCATCTTGTAGGACTCACAGTAGAGTCAATATAGTCAATATCAAATAACCATACCTTCACTCTGCAAGAGAAAGAGCAACAAAATAAAGAAAAGTGCTAAGTTGGAGGCACAATAATCAGGCATGGTGGTGGAAGAATACTGAGACTTTTCAAGCTTGCCTCTGTTTCTAAGGGTAATAACACGCATCTCTTAAGTCCCCAGGAAATAATATCTTTAAGATCACATAAAGGTTTTCTGCTTTAAATATCAACAAAGTCAAAATGGCTCTGCCTGGATTTTAAGTTGAGTTCTACCCGACACCCCTAGCTTTGTCCTTCCTTCATTCCTGTTGCCTTATTATCTCCCAAATAAGTCAAGTCCAGGCTTTCTGAAATGCTCCTTCTGGAAACCTCTCCATTCCTCAACTCTGTATTCTCCCAGTGCTCCTGTTTTTCTGACGGATCCTTCTTACCTCCATTTTCTCCTGCCATCCCTAAACATAGGGCTTGCCCAAGGACTGGTCTCTGTCATTTTTTCTTGGCAATCTCATCATTCTTCAGGCTTCCAGCTTTACTTCTGGGAGCTGTCATGCATGGCATACTTCCAGCCTGGTGGCACTCTAGGGTTCTAAACCTTCTCCACCTATTTTTAATTTTATCTATGGACTTATCAACACCTGAAATCAGTATGTCCCACTACACTCAAAAGCTTCCTTTTTGGTCCACCTATCCTTTTATATTCCCTAAGTTTGTTAATGGCACGTTCAACCTCTGGGAAACCCAGGTTTGAACATCATCATCTTGTATCTCTCAGTCCTCCCTCTCTCCTGTCATGTAGTAAATGGGCCAGCGGAAGAGAAGACTGAAAATCTAGAGACCAAGACAAGGATGGTACAATACCCAGAACATTCTTCCCTGGTCTGTCATCAGAAGAGGTATAGCTCTGACCTCATTTTCCTGCAGAAAATCCTCAAAGATTTTCTCTCTACTATGAAAAAATGCAAATACAAACTTCCTGAACTAGCATCTGAGGACTTCCACGTTCCTGAACTATTTTCCGAACTTCTTCCCTATAGGGTTGTTTGGGCTTCTATGCCTGCATGCCTTTACTCGTGTTGCCCCTAATATTAAAGCTGCCCTGATTTGCCCTATTTTTCCATGTTCATATGTTACCTATCCATACAAGCTTAGCTCAAACATCATATTCTCTAATAAAGCACAAGCAATCTCTCTTGTCTCTGAAGTTCTATAGCAA
The DNA here is from genome assembly GCA_963574655.1 of Perodicticus potto. Taxonomy (NCBI): domain Eukaryota; kingdom Metazoa; phylum Chordata; class Mammalia; order Primates; family Lorisidae; genus Perodicticus; species Perodicticus potto. The sequence goes on from CAUYRH010072620.1 coordinate 54,985, forward strand.
TATCATCATATTCCATCCATTCTAATTATTTACGTGCATGCCTTATCCCCAACTATATTATATATTTAAAAATGGCTCACACTTTCTGATCCCTGACTCTGTGACAGGCACTATGCTTTATGCACAGTAACACATTTAAGAGTCACATCAACACTATGACATAGGTATCATTGCTGTCTCCATATTGTAAGTGAGGCCCTGTGTAAAGCAGCTGAGTAATTTGCCCAAGGTTTCATGGTGGCAAGAGGCAAAGCCTAGTATGCAGCCTGGGCAGTCTGGCTCTGTGGTCTCTTTACCACTACTTCTAGCTGACTTTGTACCCTTTGAAGGCAGGACACACACCTGTCATGTTTATACACATTACCATACTCACCAACATGGTGCACATTACAGACCTACTTATAATTTATAGGATTGGTGTTTTTTTACCTTGTAACCCTCGTTAGTTATAAATTCTGTTAGAGCAGAAAACTTCCGGTGCTCTGTCCAAGCTCAGAGCATAATGCGTTTGGGAAAAACATGTTAATTCAGATATGGAATCAGATTAAAAGAAGAGATTTGTCTACTCTCACTTACTTAAAATAGTCATTATAGATAGGGTCACTATTTCACTGATGAGTCAAAACTGAATAATCTAATTAAAAGAGAACAGATGTTAATATAAAAAAACAATAATGAGGCTTCAGGGTCCATTTCAAAAGTGTTTCACTTATGATCAATTTTTATTATTGATAACATTATAAACTCTTCCTTCAGCATTTCTGTATCAGATACTATGTTAACATTTTCTCTTAGATTATTTAATGTAACCTATATAACTACTTTAAAAAATGAGTAAAGCAAAGCTCAGAGGAGTTGAGTAATTTTAGTAACAGTAACTATTTAATGAACCATCATTATTCTGTCTTTTCAACCACCCCCTAACATAGGTGCTCATCTGCCAGTTATTTGGTGGATAAAGCAGTGAGGCATGGAAAGGCTAAGTAACTTGCCATGCAGCTTGTAAGTGACAGAGCCAGACCTTGAGCTTAGGACTGTCTGAATCAGTCTATCTTCTTTACCACGGTGCCAGACAGGCTCTCATCCCACGAGAGTAGCCCCAGCAGCAGATCTGATTTCATTCTGCCTGAGTCTAAGGCACATAGTGAGTATACTGATAAAAATAGATAGCTCCCCCACTTCACATGATCAACCTACATTGAAAGGAACCAAATCCCACAGCACAATGCCAGAGAGAACAGCCAGCATGCTAAAAAAACAAAAACAAACAACAACAACCACCAAAAACCCAGAAAACAAAATCTCTCTATTCACTATGACTATAACACTGGAAGGAATGAACGTTAGCCCCAAACTTCCAGCAAAGGGAGAAACATAATTAAAATCCACAATGTGCCATGTGTCAGCAACATCCCTCTGAGCTATGTGGCTCACACACTCTAGCTATTCCCATCATAGACATAGCTAGTGATGGTGTTGAGTGAGTGTTCTTGAACAAGGATATATGAGCAGCCTTCAGCTCTCTTTGCTTAGATTCCGCATTGTCACAGGTCATCTCTGACTAAGTTCTTCCTGTACTCTTCCAGCCAGAGAGCTTTGAACCTGAAAACAAATGGAGCTTGCCTGGTTCACCCTTACTGCTTTCCTTCTTACAACTTGGCTTGTGGTGTAAGGGCCAGATCAAAAGGGAACCATGTTGACCCTCTATCGAACCCATGGCTGGGGACCTTGGCTGTTCCCTCCTACCGCTAGGTCATCTGTGAAGAACTCTCTGGGACAAAGCAAAATGGCTGGCAGCCTTATTTAATGTGGATCATCAGGCAGCCGATGACAGCCCTATAGTTAGATCTGCATATTACTGGTACCGAGAAGCTCATGACCAGGAGCACGTGGGACAGAGTGCCATCCAGCAGGTCTCATGGTCCACAGTTAAGTGCAGATATTACTGCAGAGGAAAATCCACAGCCATTGACTGCTTTTAAAGGGACAATGCCTCCTTCATGTTGAACATCAAGCAGTATTTTAGGGAGCTGGTAAAGTTAGAGCTCCTTGCTAAATACGTCTTAAATGAAAAAAATAAATGAGCTGCTTTTTGGAATGATGAGACCACCCGCAGCTTATTTCACAAGGATTAATAGCACTGGTCATGTACTTGTGTGTCGTAAATATCATTCATTTTTGACCATTTCTTTTCTTTGATTCTATGATCTTGAGGGGAGGAGCTTCTAGGTACCCCTGAATCTTCAATGAGTAACATGGTGCCTGGCACAGAGCAGAAAAGCACAAACACTGTGAGTTCAATGACAGAACAGTACATTCTGAAGGGACATAATCATGTTAACAAAAATGCTTATGCATGAAAATTGCAAAATGAAGATCCTTCTTAAAGGGATCTGTGGTGCCCTGTCTGCTTCCACACAGCCCTGTGAGACACAGAAATATTCACCTCATTTTGCACAAATTATGAAAATAGAGGTTACAGACTGAAGGAGGAGAACTAGACCAATGTCCAACTCTGAGAGGCTGTAGGTGCTGCCTCTCCAGCAACATTTCTAGGTTTTTGTTATCTGCTTTGATTTTAGTTTGACTACTCTTATTATTTTAGAATCTGCCAAAAATTAGTGATAGCTGCTCACTTCCACCTCTGGTAATCTTACTACCTATTGGCTGCTGCAAAATACAACCAGTTTTTCACTCACCTCTCTCCACATAGTAGCTAGAAAGAGTCTTTTGAAACCTAAGATCTTGTTATTCCATCACTCAAGACTCTCCAAGAGCTTTCTGTCTTACTTAAGGAAAAGGCAAAATTCCTACAGTGGCCTAAAAGTTCCTAAAGATATGCCTACCTTGAAATGCAAATCACAACCACAGTGAAGTAACACCTCATGCCTGTTTTGGTGGCTATTACCAAACAGACAAAAAATACCAAGTGTTGGTGAGGATGAGTAGAAAAGGGAACACTTGTGTTCTGGGTGTGCAGTGGGAACATTCCCTGGGGGAGAATGGGAGCTGGTGGGGCCACTGTGGAAAACGGTATGGAGGTCCCTCAGAAATTAAAAATAGAACGACCATATGATCCAGTAATTCTGCTTCTGTGTGTATATATCCAAAGGATATAAAATTAGTATCTCAAAGAGATATCTCCACTCCCATGTTCACTGCAGCTTATTTACAATAGCCAAGATATAGAAACAACCTAAACGTCTGCTGACAGATGAATAAAGAAAATGTGATACACACACAATATAATGATGTTATGAAACCTTAACAGAGAAGGAAATCCTACCATTTGCAATTAAATAGAGGAATCTGGAGGACATTATGCTAAGCCACACACAGAAAGATAAATACTGCATGATCTCACTCGTGTGGAGTCTAAAATAGTCAAACTCATAGAACCACATCTCTGGTGATTGCCAGAGATTGCAGGAGTGGGGGAATGGGAGATGTTAGTCAAAGGATGAAGTTTTGGTTATGTAAGATGAATATACTCTGGATATCTAGTGTATGGCATGGTGACTTTCATTAACTATAATGTATTGTGTGCTTGAAATTTGCTAAGAGAGTAGGCCTTGAGTTAATGAAAGTAACTATGTGAGGTAATGTAGATGTTAATTAGCTTGATTGTGGGTATTGCTTCACAACATATATGGATATCAAAACACCCAATTGTATATTTGAAATATAAAATATACACTTATTATATATTTATGTCATATAAATATATTATATGAGAATATATACACAGAATGTATGTACATTTTTAAAAATGAAAAACTGTTATTAAAATTGTAATACTCAATACATATTTATCTTTGTTATCTTGTATAAGGTATCTTGTATCTCTTGTAATTGCAGAAGTCAAATGTGACTGGAGTATTACAATTGCAATGCAGTTTTTCCTTTCTTAAAATGGACACACATTTATTGGCACCCTCTGTATATTATTTATATTATGCATATTATTTATATATTTATAAATTTGTAATATAATATTTATAAACGTGTATATACTATATATAATATAAATTTATATATATACATATGTTTACCCCCTACAATCTCTCTTCTATTACCCTTTTTAAAAATTTCAAAATACTAAAGGGGTATGAATGTTTTTGCTACATGGCTTAACTCAGGGCTATAAATGTGCCCATCACCCGTACAGTGTTCATTGTCCCTCCCCTTCTCCCCTGTCCTCCTGCTTGATTTCCAATGAGTTACTTCCCTCTATACGTGGCTTAGGATAATAATCTCTAGTTCCTTCCAAATTGCTGCAAAAGGCATTAATTTATCCTTCTTCAAGGCTGAGTAGTACTCTATAGTGTATATACCACATTTGGTTAATCCAGTCATGAATTGATAGGCACCTGGGCTGATTCCAGATCTTTCCAGTTATGAAATGTGCTGCATTAAGCATTCGAGTTCAGGTATCTTTTTGATAAAATGACTTGCTTTGGGGTAGGTACCCAGTAGCAGACTTGCTAGATGAAATTGTAGGTCTATTTTTAGTTCTCCGTGAAATCTCTATACTGTTTTCTATAGGGGTAGCACTAGTTTTAAGTTCTGCCAACAGTATCTAAGCATTCCTTTCTCTCTGCATCCATGCCAGCCTGTTACTTCTTTTCTTGCTTCATTTCAACTACGCTGGCCTCCTTGTTGGAGCTCAAATTTTGGAAGCGTTATGTTGTCTCAAACCCTTTGCACTTGCTGTTCCTTACATAGAACGCTTTCCCCCAGAAACCTGCAAGGCTCCCTACTTCACTTCATTGGGGCTCAAATGTCACATTGTCAGAAAGGCCTTCCCTACTTACCCCACATATTAATAAAGTTATAACCCCATTCTCATGTTGCACTGCCCATCTTGCTTAATCTGCCTTCTTTTCCAACCAGCACTTGTCCTCTAATAATATTTATTCATTGCTAACCTCTCTCTCCCTCATTAGAATGCAAACTTCATGAATACTATTTCGTTCACTATTATATCCTCGATGCCGAAAACAATGGCTGGCATATGGTAGGCATTCAAATAGTCACTGAACGAAAGACTAGTCATTTTATTTCCTATTAAGTACAGTGCCCACAAAAACTTGAGAATTCATTGCAATCATTTATTCCTTTATTGGAATTGTCCAAACAGTCCTCGGTCTCAGCTGGAATTGTTTGCTTATGGAGCCACCCACAGCCTACAACTGGAAGCAACAGGAAGGAATGCTATGTTTAATTTTTGTAACTTTTCCCATTGCCAAGAAGGAAGAGAATGGTACGTGACTATAAAATCTACTCCACTTCACCATGGTTTGGTGTCTTTAAATCTTTCAAGGAAGATAGAGTAAAGGGGAAAGAAAGCCTTTCCCTACACTGATAAGGGAGATGTACAGACATACAGGCATTAGGGTTTATATATGCAATTAATTGTCTCTCAAGCAGAACGTGCTGCTAGGCCACTTAGAAGAATGCAGTGACTTATGACATGTTTTCCTAGAAAAAAATGACCAATTTATTAAAATGTTCTGTTTTCATAGGATGGAAAATAATGATCTAGTTGCTACCCAGGGAATTGCAGGCCCCACAGAAGGATTTTCTATAAAATTGTTTATAAAATTGATATTCTGAATACTTCTCTCCCACCCAATCAGAACACACCAGATGAGAGACCACAGCCAGGTCCATGCACACAGCCTTTGCTTTCTTTCTTCTTTGGGCACATAAGCAAGGCAGAAGAATGAATGGGAGAAATTTAGAATACTACAGCAAATAATGTTTACTGTTTAACCTCAGAGGTAACAAGGTTTGATAATACAGTTATGGCAGGAAAACTTTGCTCTCTGAACCTAACATTACTCTGAACCTTATTTTAAAATGGGAGGCTGAGGCAAGAGAATCGCCTAAGCCCAGGAGTTCGTTGGAGGTTGCTGTGAGCTGTGTGAAGCCACGGCACTCAACCGAGGGCGATAAAGTGAGACTTTGTCTCTACAAAAAAAAAAAAAAAGGACACATTTCAAATTCCCATGTTCATATAATAAATGATGATAAATTTATAGCCGTGTCTTCACCTCAATGCACTGTAAGCACTGTGCAAAGAGAGACAGCAAAGCCACCAACTCTGATTCTACCACAGTGGCACGGAGAGACCTTGATGCATTGTGCAGTGACACCTGCTTTTGTGTTATTAGATCTATTCTTTATTTTTAAATTCGTTTTCTTTGCTGTTACCATTGGTTCTGGGTAACAGCATTGCTCCTCCCCTCCTCCCCTATCCTCCTGCTTGATTTTCAATGGCTACTGAGTTGAGGTAAATGGCTTCCCTGGCCCATAAAATTCACCATGACAACTCACCCACTATTAGCTAGATCTTCTAACGATACTCATGGCTCAGGGGATTAGGCTTAAGTCTATTCTCTTTAGTTGTTGAGAAACAATCAAGTTGTTGAGATTCTTTCCACTTGCAATGCCTCATCCAGGGTACTTTCTGGAAGTTTCCCCTTTAATATTTGTAGAAAAGGTAATAAAACTAAAATACCTAACACGTAGGACCCTCTCTGAATATTCCACATGTGCACAACTACTCCAATCTACCGACAGATATAAAACCTGAAAGCAAAAACAAAGTACAGAGCAATTTCCATACAAAGTCTAAGAGCTAGGAACCACTCTTTTTTTTAAAAAAATGCTTGATGAAATTAGTTGGCTTTAATGAAATTTACAGGCTGACATTTAGAAGGGTACATCTTTGAGAACAGGTTACTTACAGGCAAAATAAGTGTTTTTATAATTTAATGGTACGTAAAGCCCTATAAACTATCTTGTAGTTGGCCAGGTTTCTGGACCAAAAAAAAAAAAAAAAAATCCTCCATTTTTTTTCTAACTTCATTCAGATTCAGAAGTAGGCCATACATTCGTTCAAAAAATAACGATGTGTTTACTATGTGCTAGACTCTGTCTTTGCTCTGGGATGTGGTGATGAATGAGCCAGGCAAGACACCTGTCCTCCTGGAGCTCACACTCCAAGTGGGTAAGTCTCTCATCTTATACACTGGCTGAACCAGGCTTTGGGCTGGTGGTTTGCAGGGATCTGAGTAAGACAGTGGCAGGAACACAGGGACGTGTGCTCTACCTCTCTCTCCTCCCTGACAACTTTTCTTCCTCAGGCAGAGCGGCTGTGGTTACATTTTCCCATTGCAGAATTTACCCCTCTATATCGCAACTCTTAGATTTTTTTGTTTAAATCCCCTCCCACCAGAGTGTTTACGCTGAGGAGGCAGGGATTACATCTTGCTCATTTCCATCTGGTTATCATGTACCCCTAAGACCCGCCATCTGGAAAACATGTCACAAATGTTCACTGAATGAAAAAAACAGGAGAAATAATGGGTCAGAATAGCCGGTCAAATCGAATAAAAACCTATAGACCTGAAGTATTCAAAAGGAGAATCGAAACCAGACACTGTTCAAGATTGTGAGACCTGCCTCATGAAGAGACAAAGGACACGAAAAACTGAAGCCAAGCCTGTTTCTGCTTACGGGAACGCTAAGCACATTGTCCTGTGGCAGGACCCAGGGCTTAGTCCCCAGGGTCTAGTCTGGGGTTAAAAGTCAGATATTGTGTGCAGCAACTCCCCACACCTGAAGACGGCAATACAGAGAGGCTTTTCCCATCACAAGTCAGTGAATCGACAACACTTAGGGAAGGGACAGGCCAGCAGGAAAAATTTAACAGGTACCAGTTGAAGCACTTCTATCTCATAAACTCCTAAAAATTCCTTTCCAGCTGGTTATCTGTATGCCCATCCCACAGGTAAAGACACCTAGGCTTGAGCTCAGAGGTATGAAGTGACTGCCCAGAACAAGATGGTTATTTCTTTTGTTCATTCATTATTCATTAATGTATTACATATTCATTGAGTATCCGTTATATGTATACATAGGCACCTGCTAGGTCCTCAGAATACAAAAATGCTTCAAAGCTGGTAAGTAGTGATTTAAATTCAGTTCTGTCTGACTGCAAAATCCAAGTTGTTCCCACCACGCCAAGGCCCCTCTGTGAAGAAAGCTTCCTGCCGCTTGCACAACGGACACTCGCCACTCCCCCTTGGTGATGCTGTTTTCTCATTTTTTTGTCCAGTGGGGGTCTTGCAACTGGAAAGATTTGGTGGAAGCAGTAGCCTCCCTTTCATCAACAAAATATGAACTAATTGTTTCTCAACCTTATGTCAAATGAAAACACAATTTCAAACCCAGGGGCCATTCTCTCTGCCCCCCCACTGTGCACAATTGTACCACTGACCTCAGCCCTGCTGTAAGAGTTTCTGGAGCACATCCTATCAACAAGCTGAGCAAATGCACCTGTCCTGCAGCAAAAGTCTTCAGAGTTCTTAGCCTGACCAAAATCTAATAAAAACCCCAATAAAATTAAAAGCATATGAGATAGGGTTATTCAATTTATTTGAGCATGACTGCTTGATTCTTTTTGTAATAGAGAGAGACTAGAATTTGCTTCATATCCTTAGGATGAAAGCAAGACCATATTGCTTTTTTCTCCCCTAAATATAATCATGTCTGGCTCCGAATCCTTACTTGTAATCATTTTAATCTCAGTCATGTTTGGGGAAGCTTTCCCTTCCCTAGGGCTGCTTATTAATCCAAGGAGACATTCCTACTACACAAATTCAGAGCAGAGCAGCTGGTCTTCAGTCAATTAATACTACTCCCCAGATGCTAAGAAGCCTGTGGGGGCCACATGATGCAGGGGTATACCATATTATTACCCTTACTAGCCACAGAGACTGTGACCCCCAAGGTCTTGGTGGCTTTGGTTTCAATGCCCAGGTTCCCAGCATCTTGGTCCTCATAGGCCCTACTGGAGAAAGTGTATGGGCAGGGTTTCCGGTTTCTGCCACCTTCACACCAGCCTCCAGGAAGTATAACTATCCCAGGTTGGGCCACTTGGCCTCACCTTGCCCAAACTTAAGGTTATGTTTGGAAAATAAAAGTCTTAGCACCACCCCAAGGCACAAGGAAGCTCTGGATCTCTAGGATATAAATCCCTGCTTGTTTAAATGAAGAAAGGAGAGCAGACATAACTCATTTTTATTTTGCATTTTTTCCTTGAATTTGTCTTACTTTGATGAGTCTACAGGAAAAGAACAAACTTGGCTGTGCTGTAAAGCAGTGGGACTCAACCGTCTGTGAACATGAGACTAATCTGGAGCACTTGTAAAAATACACTGACGCCTGGGCCCCAGGCCAGTGAGAGTGAATGGGAGTCTTTGGGGAAGGGTGCTGAGCACAGGTGTTTAAGAACTCCCTAGGTGAGGGCTGCACAGTGAGGAAGGAAAACTCCTCCACAGCCTCAGGGCAGAAATGACAGCTGGGGGAGTAACAGAAGGCTGGTTGATAGTGACACAGGTATGAAACCACAGGGGAAAATAAGTGAGTTCTAGATGTGATACAAAAAAAATAGCAAAGGGAAAGATCAGGTATTAGGTCCTCATTTCCTTTCAATCGAGGATCCAAAGGTTAGCCCATTGCTGACTCCGACATGCCAATCACCAAAAGCTATCGTTTACAGGTCCCATATTAGGCATGTTGCCCTCAAACCGACTGTTCCCTTTTTGTTTGTATTCCTTTCTCAAGGTCTTCTTAATATTGTCTCATGGAACTTCTTTCCTGGACACTGGAACTAGGTAGGAAGATGATCTGTCAGTTTTAAGTGAATCACCAGAAGAAACTAATACCTCATAGACTAGGGAATCATAAATTTATAATAAGTTGAAAACAGGAAAGTAGCTACATTAGTGTTCAGAGCAACAGAACCAGTAGGACACACACACACACACACACACAGATTTATAGTGAGAATCGGCTTAGTCACCTAAAGGCCAAAAAACTTTCTGATTGCCATCTGCAAGCTGGAGAACCAGGAAAGCTGGCGAGTTTGAAGTCCCAAGAAGCAAGCAGCTCTGATATCCAAGGGCAGGAGGAGACAGGTGTCCCAGCTGAAGGAGACAATTTGTCCTTCCTCCACCTTTGTGTTCGTCTGGGCCCTGAACATGGTGCACGATGCTGCCCATCCTGGTGAGGCTGCCCCATCTCCCTGCCCTGCCCCGTCTCAGTCCTCCCCACCCTCAGGCACTGTTCGACTCTCTTCTTCACTTAGTTTACTGATTCAAATGCTAGTCTCTTCAAAAAGCATCCTCCCAGAAACTCCCAGAAATGATGTTTACCAGTTGTCTGGGCATTGCTTAACCCAGTGATGTCGACACAAAAATTAATCATCACATTAGCCAACCAACCAGTAGATATGGACTGAACGTTCGCAGTGTACCTGGCACTGTCTGTGCCGTGAAACTTGCCAGTCCTTATTCTCCACTCTCACGGTGCTCCTGGGTAACTGTGAATGACTTTCTGATAACTTTAAAGAAGAGCAAGTAAAACTATTTTTTAAAAAGTTTAATGGAAATAAAAGAATGGTACGTATCTATGGGAAACAGTGTGATGTTTTGATACATATTTCCATTGCCTAATAATAAAATCAGAGTATTAGTATATCACTTCATACGTGTATCATTTCTGTGTGATGAGGACAGTCAAAATCCTCTCTTCTAGTTATTTAAAAATGTACAAGCACAGCCACCCCACTGTGTACCAGACAGGAACTTCTCCTCCTAGCTAACTCCAGTTTTGTACCTGCTGATCAATCAGTTGCGAAGAGCAACACTCATCTCTGCCAGCAAAACCTTGAGAAGGTGTCCATGACCTCACTTTTCATACTTCACCCTCATCAGGTTCTTTTGTCCAAATATACCTCCAAACCAAGAGAAGGTGAGAAAAAAGAGTCGATGTGAAATCAGAGTATGTAGAGATGAAGCCCTTCAGGAGTCATTGAAACTCAGCCTCTCAGGACTTCAAAACAGAAGTTCAAACTGCTCTTTATGAGGGAAGAAATTCACAAGCAAAGTACCAAGAGATAACATGCAAAACTGACAGAGGTAGGACTATCTTGCACACTTCTTTGCCATGTGCTCAGCTGCCCTGCCTACAGTCTGTGTCCATTAGCTAGTTAATCCTCTCGGCATTCTGCAAGATTAATTCTTTAGGCTTTCTTAGAATTACTTAGCCCAGAGAATTACAAGCAGAAAGGAAATTTATTATTCATCCGCAAGTCTGGGAAGGATTGATTTATGGAAAATGGTAACCATCTGTTATCCACTCAGGTCAGAATGAGACAGAATAGCACCAGAAATATAGAATACACTGAAATGAGATATGAGAAAGGACTTACTGAAAGTGAGGGTTAAACACTACTATAAATTATCAAGATTGGATTACACTTATTTACACACACAATGCAGAACTATCTTCTCTAGGGTTGGTCTTGGGATTGTCTTGTGATTGGTATTCTGTGAGAACACACTCTATGGAAACAGTCATTAACAAAAGGTTATATTTGGTCAATTTATCCAATTTTGGAGTCTTGGTACTTGTGCACTGAAGGAATTGAGCTCCGTGAGGGTATAAATTATGCTTAAACCTCCCTATACTATGTTTAGCATATCATCAAGCATAACAAATAATAGCAATGAAATATTATATAGTTTTTAAACAAGGCAGACATTTGCCTAATACTTTTTATCAGAGACCAGGCAAGATTCCTGGGTTCCATCCCTTAAATCAATGTGTCAAAGCCTCATCTGTGTTCAACGATGTGAAATATTATCTCTGTTCCTGTACTCAACCGCTTTCACTTTTGGTCACCAGACGCCACCAATTTGTCCTATTTGAGGAGTCAACCTCGTCTAACCTTGTCCTACCTGGCCTCCTTATGTGGTAACAGACAGCGTAATTTCTTGATTTTTCTGGGCACCATCTTTTGTTTTGGCTTTTAAGGCAGCCTTGCTCTCCCAGGGGGCTTTCTCACCTCTGGAGACTTCAACCTCGCATGCCTTTCGGGCTGAATCCCACAGCCTCTGGCTCCTCACATGACTTACCCAGTGTCTCCATCCAAGCTGATGTTTCCAACTCCAAACTATTTGTGATTCCTAGATTTCTCTTATCTCTAGACCCTTATGTAGAATAAAGGTGACTGGTCATCTCCGTTTGGTTGTCCCTGACACACTGAGAATCAATTTATCCCAAACTCATGTCATTCTCCTTCCTTTCCCAGCACTGTTTCTTCGGCACTCCTACCCTGTGACAGGTGTCATCATTCCCCTGCATGCCCATGGAGACACCTGGAAGTCATCACAGCTCCTCTCTTTTACACATTCAATCAAATCTCCTCAATCACGTCTCCCTTCCTTTCCATCTCCTCTGCTGTTTGCTCAGTTTAGGCCCCCGGGATTCCCCTCTAGTGGCTTCCTGACCGAGCCCAACCTTCTGTTTCTGTCTTCTCTGCTCCTGACACAGTGATATCCAACTTCTGTGATCTCCCCATAATTTTTAGATTTTGTGAATGACGTTCAAGTATTTCCTGCTTTTCTGGTTCCTGCCCTCTTCCCGATAGCCTCCCCCACCAAGCCTAAAAGGTAAGCTGTGGCCCTCTCAACCACCTGTTGAGGCGCCACACCTCTCTCCTCCCTGAGCCCTTGCACATGCTGCTCTTTTAGCCTGGACTGTATGTCTCTATCACATTCCTCATTGTCTAAGACTTACCACATGCACCACCTAATCTCTGAGAGAGTCCACCAGGTACTTTCATGGGTGCTGGCTGCGTACTTCTGGAGTTGCATTTATTACCTTGAACCTGCACTGCTGTTTTATTTGTCTGCCTCCCTCTCCTGGCTGTAAGATTCTCGAAGACAGCAACTGCGTCTGATTCATCTTTGAGTCTAGGACAAGGCCTGGTACAGAGCTATCTGCAGCAAATACTTAACCAATGGATGATTCAGTTTAGCTGGGCCAGGGTCTTAAGTTCAATCTCCACGTATTACTGCTGAGATCATCATGGATTAATTTCTACTTTTTATTTTTCAGTCCAGGCCACTGTACAGGAAAGTAGTTAGAAAGCCTGTTATTTCATCCCACATAACCGTGGGATGAAATAACAGGCTAATTTAAACACAGTGTAACGAGTAAGCACCTGAATAGCCTTCTCTGGCCAGTTACTGTGGGCTCATCACATTCAGCAAGAGTGCACTAACTGCTTCCTCAGCTTCCGGTCTCATTCCTGGACGCCAGCTGTCATCAGGAGTCATGAGTGTTTGTACTGTAGTGTTTTCACTGTGCCAGGTGAACCTCCTACCTTGCAAGGCACCGAAGGACAGACCATGGACTTATGCTCCTGCTTGGAGCAGAATTCTCACATCTACTGTTCAGATTTTGAGCTATTGCCAAATTTCAGGGACAGTTCCCCTCGCCAAGCCTCAACCTACTAAGAACCCAGCACTTCCTAATTCAAAATGAGCTGATCATGGGAGGTGCCTGTGGCTCAGTGAGGAGGGTGCCGGCCCCACATACGAAGGGTGGCGGGTTCAAACCCAGCCCTGGCTGAATTGCAACAAAAAAATAGCCGGGTGGTATGGCGGGCGCCTGTAGTCTTAGTTACTCAGGAGGCTGAGACAAGAGAATGGCCTAAGCCCAGGAGCTGGAGGTTGCTGTGAGCCATGAAGCCATGGCACTCTACCAAGAGTGACAAAGTGAGACTCTGTCTCTCAAAAAAAAAAAACAAAACAAATTAAAATGAGCCAATCATATACCTACTGGACCCTAGGAAAGGAGCCAGTGAGAAGGAAACATTGTTAGGCCCATTGTTCCTCTCCTACAGGAGTCATGGGGTTGGTCACATGTGTTGTATAGGCTGGGTGCCTTTGCTTGTGTGTAATTTAACCATACATTTCCCCATCTGAAGATAATATTCCTTTTGGAAAAAACATTCTCATTGTTTTTCTTTTGACAGAAAATTCATGAACTAAAGCCTTATGCTGAACTGTTGCTGAAACACAAAGCCAGTGTAATGCCGCCTGCTCGTTTTCCAAGTCTAATAGGGTTTGTGGTGTAAGAATAGTATAGTCAGTCAACATTTGCATACAGATATACGTTCTTAGGGAGAATAAATTGTCACTATTCATATTACACCAGTTGGTCCTTTTGGCATTAAACTCGAAGAATTGCTTGCTATATATCCTGCTTTATATTTCTGCTTATTTTTTATGGATGAGCAGTTGGTATATAGGACTTTCTCACCCAGGTAATCATGAAAACAGATGTTGTCTCTTTCAGCCATGTGCAATGCAAGACATTTTATGGAGAGATTACTCTAGACTAGGAATATAAAAAAAGTCCCCAAAGAGCTAAAGGTAACCACTTTTAAAGCTGGAAAAATGCCTGTGAAATCAGCTACACGTGGGCCAGAATCAGAGGTAAGTGGACACGGAACGCCTAAAAGCTATCTGAATAGTAGTTAAAACTGGCTTTTTCTATGAATCTTGCTTTAGGATAGAACTTAACCTTCTATTTTTTCTTTTTCCATTTATTTATCTATTTATTTTTGAGACAGAGTCTCACTCTGTCGCCTTGGAGAGTGCTGGGGCATCACTCCTGGGTTCAAGTGATCCTCCTGCCTCAGCCTCTTGAGTAGCTGGGACTACAGGCACCCTCCACAACACCCAGATCATTTTTATATTTTTATTAGAAAGGGGGTCTTGCTCTTACTTAGACTGACCACAAACTCTCAAGCTCAAGGGATCCTCCTGCCTTGGCCTCTCAGAACGCTAGGATTACAGGCATGAGAGCCACGGCACCCAGCCCTTCTATATTTTCTTAACTTTAGGTTGAAAAATGAATGATTTAATAAAGGCCTTAGTTTATTTAGACCTTTGAGCTAGAACTTGTTGCTTCTCTATATTCTCCTTTGAAGCTTTGGCCTATAGTTCAGGTTCCCGTCCCTAAAAAAGAAAACTCTAGTTTCAGTTACAGAAGGCCTTGAAAAGGGAGGGAAAAGGTTGGAGGCAGGATGCTATTGACAATGCGTCCATGAAGATTTACTCTCAAGTAAGTTAAACATTCCGAGAGAGAGAAAACCATCACTGGCACTAACATATTGCTGTGAGTTTTTATGTAATTAAGGCTAAAGTATTTTCATGTTTTAAAAGTTTTATGCATTGATTGATTTTGCTGCTCCAATTTTTATATAAAATCCATTATAGTAGAGTGGTGAAGACTACTGGGCTCTGAAATCAGAGTGCTTGGGTTAGCATCTTCTCCCTGAATCTCAAAATCTTTTCAACTTCTCACCTCAAAATTTTTGGCTGTGAATTGGCGATTATAATAGTAACTTCTTCACGTGTTATTTGAGGATTACATGAATTAGTAAATATAAGACCCCTCAAACAGTACTTATCCCCAACAAGCACTTAATAGACATTGACATTTTGTTAATGTTAACATAAATGTAATTTTAATATTATATTTATGAATTCATTTTAAGAACAACCGACATTCAATGGCCTATGTCTCCTTATAACAATAGAATTGTCTGATCTTCACAGACACATTATTGAAGTTTTCAAAGTTTCATGATTTATAAGAAAAAATTGGGCTGATTTTTTTTTGTTATATTTATGGCCACTAAGATTCTAGTTTCAATCTGAACAATAGAAATTATCCTCAATATATTACTGATACAAAGCCCCACTGTCAGTCCTGCTTTGGTAAGTTGGAAGTTAAAAAGAAATATCTAGTTTCTGTTGTGCAATGAACTGACAGCACTTTGTGTAATCAACAAGCTGAACCCAATAATAGGAGACATTTTCCTCTAGCCCTCACTCGTATCTTCTAACCAAGTTTATTCCAAGAAAAGGTTGGATCTCTGCCATTATTTGAAACCAAATCTATTCTAGGAGAAGCAAATTAACATGCCATGGCCTACAAAGTCTTGCCCCACTGTCAAGTTCTATTTGGTTGCTGGAGCTCAGAGGTCCTTTCTTGCCCTCTAACCAGACTTCTAGTGCCTTACACAGTTTTATTAAGTCTGGGATGGTGACTTAATAGAAAAAGCACCAAAATGAAGACCCCAGTTTGAGTGTTGATTACTCACTGGCTACATGCTTTGGGCAAGTGCCTTAGAGCTATAATTCTTATTTATGAACGGAAGTTAATAATGCTGATGCCAGAGACAATTGTGAGAAGTAACATGATCGTGCAAGAAGACGCATTCTACAAACAGTACAATTGCAACAGGGATTCATAACCCCAATCCTGAGCCTTTAACTTGACTTTCTGGTATCACAATGTACATGAGATCCCATCTTCCTTGTTATGTGATTCTCAGAGGCTTCTCTCTGGACTTGACTCTGGCCTCTAGCTCTTCTGGGCTCTATTCCATCCTGCCAAATTCTGGAAGGCTGCTGCAGAGGTCACAGATGCATTAGTAATTCTGGAGTCAACATAATCTGCTTCTCTTCTTTCCTAATACGACGGTGGAACATAGTTTTTCCAGTGTTTTTTTTTTCTTTTTTAAAACATAGAATCCTTTTGCCTGAAAATCCAGACAACTCATAACTGAGCTACGCAGGCCCTGACCATTCTTACCTGTTCATTTTATATTGTTGACTCTCTACCAGGTGGGAACTGTTACTGTCCTGAAAGGTGAATGGGGCAGGAGCAAGGTGATAGAAGCAAATAGGGTTCCAGTTTGAATAGATGTGATGACGGCTCCTGCTCTCTGATGGGGGAAGGGAAGGAAGCCACCATTTATAGTGCCTGATATGCACCAGTTTGGTGCCAGGCACTTTATAAAGAGGGCTTCATTAAACACTGAAAATGATCTCATATGCATTTTACAGAGAAGAAAAGCTAATAAGGCTCACAGTTCATGTTATTTACCCGAAGCCACACAGTGGTGGAGATGAAATGAGAATCCAAGTCTGCTGGAATAGATTTGCCTCTGACAACAGCTGGTTGTTCAGGCGCCTCTAAAGTGAGGAGCATAGGACACCCAATTTCTTCTTCGTTCAGTGATCACAGCAAACCTCACAGGGGATGGGAATAGGCACTGGAACTTGTAAGCCAGAAAGTTACTAAACATGTCTCTCCTACCTGGGGCTGTGGGAGGAGAGGTACACAGGAAGTAGAGTAGGGGACACACAGAAATGCACGGTTTCCTGTGGTTCAGAGCACATGTTCTAGAAGGTTCTTCTTTCTTGACTTATGCATATAACCTAGGGATAACCAATGTCCATCTACTTGATGTGAAATTTACGAAGCCAGGACTTGGTAATTTTGCAAAGATAAGAATCCTGCAGGATTGGTGGGCATTTAGGTTGTTTCTACAGTTTGGCAATTGTAAATTGAGCTGCAATAAACAGTCTAGTGCAAATGTCCTTATTATTTTTTCTTCTGGGCAGATGCCCAGTAATGGGATTGCAAGATTAACAAGCTATGGTATATGTATAGCATGGAATACTATTCAGCCATTAAAAAAGATGGAGACTTTACATCTTTTTTATTAACCTGGATGGAGCTGAAAGACATTCTTTTTAGTAAAGAATCACAAGAATGGAGAAGCAAGAATCTTATGTACTCAATTCTGATATGAGGACAATTGATTACCCAGTACATGGTGGGACTGGGGTGGGAGAATGGGGGAGCAGAGAGAGGGAAGGATGGAGGGAAGTTGGGGTCATGGTGTGTGATGCACTTCTTGGAGACAGGACATAATTGTAAGAGGGACTTTACCTAACAAATGCAATCAGTGTAATCTGGTTATCTGTACCCTCAATGAATCCTCAACAACAATAAAAAGTAGAATCCTGTAGGGACTACAGTATAAATAAAAGTTATATATGTAGACAATAAACTTATACTATAACAAGAACACCACCCCTAAAACTGTAGATCTTCCAAATCTGATCTCAAGAGCAGGGATTGCAGGAGCTCTACCTAATAATACACAATGTCATTCTTCTCCAAACAGTTTCATCTGGGCACCTGAGGCTCTGGAAACTGCTGTGTGGAACCATGGGGCCAGAGATAGGGCAGGAGGCTGGAGGCCTGGCTGCAGGCAAAGCTACAGTGGTGGCAGCTTCAGTGTTGGCAGCATTCTCTCCCCCAAACACACCTCCCAGACTTGGGAATCAGTCATGTGTTACAGACTCATGATGGGACTCTTGTTTTCCCACATAAAGTATAGGCAGTGGATTCAAAAACATCATTTAGCAGGATGTTTTCTTTGCCTGGAAGAGCATCTCAGGATCTCAGATTCATGGTCAGATACCTGAGCCCACTAAGCTCTGTCTGGCTGTGGCCATGTGAGGCCCCACTAAGCTCTGTCTGGCTGAGGCCACAGGAGGCTCGTGATCCTGCAGGAATCCTCTTTGAGAAGTGTTCCCGTTAAGACATTCAGAAAAGTCGCTCATAGTTGTGGTTGGTTCATCCTCTCTGTAGGTCTTCAATGCTTCCGCCACAGCCAGAGCAAGGAAGAGTGGGATTGAGATGTGAATTTACAGGATACTCGGCCCTCTGGTAGAGGAGAGGAGGGCTGCCATTAGGTATTATTTCAAAATAGGTTTCAACTTTGTTTTGTGTATTCTCCACCTCATCCACCTGCCCTACACACTTGGCAAAACTTCCATTCTCTTGATGTTCGCACAAAAGCAATGCCATTAAACTTTAGGAAACTAGCAGAATGTTTTCAGGTTTCATTACAGCATCTGTTTTATTTTTATATTCAGTATGAGACAACACATGATGCTGTTAAGTTTTAAAATATATTACTGAGAGAATAAACACATTTCTGTAATACATTTCGGCCCCCTGGGGCTCACACCCTAGTACAGCCCCTTCTCCTGGAGTGTGGGCTGGACCTATTGGCTTGATTCTGATGAAACAAAATTGCAGCTAACACAATGTCACTGCCCAGATTATGTGACAATGAGACTGAGTTCCATGTTGCATGGTTTTCTTGCTCTCTCTTTGCTCCCTGGGGTGGAAGCCCCCTGCCCTGTAGGTCACCGTGGGTCCCTGTGGTCAGGAATCTCCAATCAACAGCCAGCAAGGAGCAGAGGTCTGCCGATCATCAGGTGAGTGAGCTGGGACGCAGATCCCCACCCCCGAAGATGAGAACCCATGCTGACTTTGGTTCACCCAGGGGAGAAAACCCGAGCCAGGGAGCCAGCTGAGTGACACCCGGATTCCTGATGCACAGAAACTGTGGGAAAGATACATGATAACCTGCCACCACATTCTCTGCCCACAGCCACTTCCAGGCAGTTGTACTGGGCATCCAGGACAATGCCATTTGTTCTCAGTATTAACTGCAGAAAAAGGTGCAACCACCTGTCATCCTCTTCTCCTAATGAGGCCAGAGCCAGCTTCCCAAAACTTGATTTCCTCACTCTTCAATTTTCTCTAGAAGCCCAACTCCACTAAATTAAAAGTTAAAAAGAAAAAACTGATTTCTGGATAAACTTCTCCTTGGCATTAGCAGCAAAAGGCCCCTCATTACTTTGTCACCATCTCTGAACACTCTTGTCTGTGCTTTTTATGTACATTTCTTTATTTCATTAGTGCTCAGCCACCTTGAAATCTCATTTTATTTATTCTTGCAGAAAAATGAGATAAGGAGGGACAGGAATTGATATTCACTATCCGAGATTAAAACAGTGAGGGGCAGATTTCCTGCAATTTAATGATGTTTACTAAATCTAAGGCCTACCATGTTTCTGTGACATTCCCTGGAGGAGACCTAGATCAGAAAAAATCAGATGTGTGTCTCTACTTGGAGGGCTGCTAATAGGCATTTCAATTTCAGCATGAGTATGTCAAAAACAGATTCTGTTGGGCGGCGCCTATGGCTCATTGAGTAGGGCACCAGCCCCATATACCAAAGGTGGTGGGTTCAAACCCAGCCTCGGCCGAACTGCAAAAACAGAAAAATAGCAGGGCGTTGCAGAAGGCGTCTGTAGTCCCAGCTACTCGGGAGGCTGAGGCAAGAGAATCGCCTAAGCCCAGGAGTTGGAGGTTGCTGTGAGCCGTGTGATGCCACGTCACTCTACCGAGGGCAATAAAGTGAGACTCTGTCTCTACAAAAAAAATAAAAACTCCCCCCAAAACAGATCTTGTCATTTCCTCCACTGCCTCCCTCTTCTCTGGATGCCACCGTTCCCCCAGTTGTTCAAACCACAAACCTAAGATTAACTCTTGGTTCCTCCCTCACCCTTATCTTCCAACGTCCAATCCATTGACTGTTCCCCTCACTTCCACCTGCAAGACAAATCCCCTTCTGAACACTCCTGCTGACTTTCTAGCCCAAGCTCTTCAACACCTCTGCCCTGACCACTGCTACTGCGATGGCTTCTAATTCATCTCTCTGTTTCTATTCTTGTCCCCTCCAGTCTGGTGTCTTAGCAGTCCCATGGTATCTTTTCAAAAGGTAAATATGAGATCTCCCCATCTTTGGCTGAAAACCCTTTAATAGTGTCCCCTTTTTTTGTTTGTTATTTTTAGATTAACTCCAACTACCTTATTGTGCCCTACATGGGCTACCCATTGGCTTCATCTCTACTTCAATTACCAGGGTTCCCCCTCCAGGTCATGGAACCCTCACACACCAGTCTTATTTAGCTCCTTGAATGTGATAAACCCTTTCCCTTTCAGGGATGCTGAAATTGCTGGTTTCTCCACCTGCACTGCTCCTCTGCGTGGCTGGTTCTCCCACCACACAGGTCTAAGCCTTCTTTGCCCTCATTCTTTCTTACCTTTGTTAATATGGTTCCAAGCACCTGCCACAGTCCTTACAGTTCTATGCTTTCTTGTTTGTCTCTTCACCACTAGAATGTTAACTCTCAAGAGCAAGGAGGTCCAGTCTCCTTCATGCCTGTTCGCCCAACACTTGGCTAGTGCTCAGTGAACAGCCATTGAACAAATGAGATTGTGGAGTGGGAACTATGGCTACAGCATATGATGAACCATTTGCATTTCCCATTGCTCTAAAGGTAATAAGTGCAATAAGAATAATAAATATTTTTTAAATCTTTGATTTTTCAGAAGGCAAATTAAATGTGAATTGGCTCAACCTGGGGAGCTGCTAAGAAAACTTCCTCTGCTAACAAGCTTTATACTCCCTGAGAAGAATAATTAATGTCATTTACCTGCCTACACCAAGTCTGTGATAATGTCTGGGTCCTAGCTTTGTGCATGGACTCCATTAGCAGCCTATAAGATAGAAATGACTGTGAGTTCCAACTTAGTTTTCCTGACTAAAAATTTAATTTCCCAAAGGTGCTAACCACAAAGCCCTCAAATTCATTTCAGGCACACCAGGCGCTTCATCGTCATCACTCCAATATAACCCATGGGGTGTGGGATAACTCGATTACATTCAGCGGCTGCCTCCTGTAGTAATCGTGGATAGAGTATTGGGATGGAACGGATTTCCAAGCTGTCCTACAGGGAACCCTACGTGATTAACACAGAGGCAGCAATCTCCAAAAATGATAGTAAGAGATCAGATGAAGGTATAAAAGAAGGAGGAAATTTCAAGGAAAGTATAATAAAGAGCATCTCACTTCTGTCTGCATGTGGCTGAGGCATAGCCAGAGAATTCCTGAATGAACGAGCAAGGTGGGCACATTTATTTTATCTGCTCCATCATTTCCAGACTGGCATCCCAGATCTTGTAAAGCAATACAGGATTTGATAACCTGATAATTGCTACTCTGAACAATGTGGAAGGAGTGTCTCCTTTACCATCTTAGGTAAGTAACAATTTTAATATGATACATTGTCATATTATTTGGGGCTGTTTTCTAATTTCTCAGGGGGAAAAGAAAGGTTAATCTCTTTCAAAGTGTATTATAAACTTTTACTTTATTAAACAGCCTATGTGGAACATAATATGGTCATTGTCTATAATTAAGGCTCATAGTAATTGAATTAAATAATTATGATGTGCCCTTAATGTGGCTGGTGACCTTATCTTCACAGCTCCAGGGCACGTTACGCTTTCAAATTTTCTGACTGTCAGGGTTTGGTTCATTTTTTCAGCTGTCAACTAGGTATGTCTTGGTTTTGTCTAGGCAGTTTATAATTTTCTCCTTTCTCCCACCTTCTAATGTGCTGTAGTCTGGAAATTCTAATTATTAGAACAATTAGAACAACCGTGTTCTAATGAAAAGAAAATACCTTTTATTATGGCCCTTTTTGTTGAATAAATATGGAGATTTAGTGTTTTGGCTTTGTGACATCTATTTTGGCTGTTCAAAGGCCTTTGGTTATTATTAGATTACCTATTATATTTTAAATGTTCACAGATCCTGGATAAGTGACTTCCAGAGAAATGAAATGCTGCTATGGTTGAAATTTCTGTCTGAAACCTATTTGGCTTGAGGAAGGGATATAAACAACAAAAAACCCCCAAAGTGTAGCATTTCCAGGCCATATGCAATGTGCTGATAGGATAAGGTGGTTATAACCTGTGATGCTAATTGCCTTTGTTATCAGCATCACCATTATTGAATGTCACTTTTGCAAACTCACTCTCCTGCTTACTTCTTCCAGAAGCCTGATGAAAAACCATCACACACTAAAATTTCAAATCTAATACTACTTTCAAATCTAAAACTTTAAATCTAACACTTGAAGCTTTTTTAAATTCTAGAAGCAAAGTAAAAAAGTATTAAATACATTTACATTTTTAACCTACTTGGTGATAAACAAGATGAATAAAAACAGTGAACACAGATGCTCAAAGGTGAGATGTGGTTTCCAAAGAATATAAAAATCATCTTTGAGCTATTTTTCCTTTCTAGAAAAAAAATTTAGAAGTAATCTACTATATTGATTACTTGATCACTACAGTCAATTTTCAAATACAAATGTAAGAGATAATACCTAATAGAGAAATAGGTATTTCTCTTTGCTTGAAACATACTCAGAATTCATCCACTAATAACAGTTTCTGGCTTTGTCCTCTCTCAGGCTTCATCCTACAGGAACAGGCTATGACCCAGCTGAGCAGTAAAGAAAATGAAACGTGGAAATTCCTACACATAACCCGAAAAGCACTAATTAAGATTTAACTTGCTGAATGATATTCCAGTGATATGTCCAAAAATTATAATTAATATCTTTTTTCTCTTTTCATCTTGTCTCTTCTCTTTCCTACTCTCAGGGAAATAATAATTTGGTCACCAGCAAAAGGCTTTCATGGACTCCAAGGTATAACCATGTAAGGATCTAGAACAGATACATCATATTCAAGTAAGGTCTCAGGACATTTGCACAAATAAAGTAGAAGAAAAAAATCCAAATGCATAGAGAAGGGCATTCACTTAAAAACATAGGTCTTTAAACAATGAACTTCTAGGGTGTGAACATTTTATAAATTTAGTTTTATGATCACAGAGTTTTGAGAAAACATTTGAAAGAGTGGATTTGGTTAAGTGGCTGAGAGCACGGACTCTGGAACTAGAAAGTCTGGGTTTAATCCTCACTGAAACCAGCTGTGTGACCAGGGGAGAATTACTTATCCTTCCTGCCTCAGCTTCTACATTTGAAAAATAGGAATAGTCATATCCTTACCTCATCAGGTTGTCATGAAAATTAAGTCACCTAATATATTTAAAATACTCAGAGAAATTCCTGGACAATTGTAGGTGCTATATGAGAGTTAATGAAAAAGCACCTGTTATAGAAAGATGATTCCTAAAAACCCTAAAATGGGTTTTTGGTCACTATTGCTGAAATGGATGGTCATAAAGTCAGACCAAACAATTTGGCAACCAAGGATAAACCTCTATGTACAATTTCCTCTAGGTATTCTTAACTCTAATTGCAACTGGGATTGCAAGAAATGGTTTTCTGTGAACAGAAACTGTAAATGTGATCTGTGGCACTCAGCCTTGTTTGCAGCCTGCCAAGAGTGACAGAAGATTCTCACCACTGAAGTGACCCTGAAAATGTGGCTGGCTGAGCACAAAAGTGCTTGATAATGACAGGGACTGTTCAGCTGTGCTGTGTATATAACTAGGGTAAAAAACTACTGCCACACAAGGGGCAAACGGTCTGAGTAGTCATTGTTATTACCACAAGAGCAAGCAAATCTGGCTGTTTCTCTTGCATCTGGAACTCTAAGCACAAATACCCTCACCACTGCCCTGAAATTGGTTTCCTTGTTGCCCTCTGTGTACTTAGCCAATACGTTTATTAATGTGCTCTCTCACTTTGTCCATTTCAGTACCAGGGAACCTGCAGCCCACAGGGCCACACGTGGATTATGTGAGTACTTTTTAACATCGCTAGGCCTTGCTGAATGTCCTCTGGGGGCATAATTGTGCCTGTTGAAAGTCACCAAGCTAGCTGAAAATTAACTTCATGAACTCATTCTAGAAACAGTGCTATACGCCTTATTGTTACAGACACCTTTGAAGTACTCGCCTTAGAAACCTAGTCTTTAGAAATCTAGTCCACCCTTCAAAGCAATTTGGGAACTTTTTTTCTGAAATGGTTATCAGAGCTGTCATTGTATTACTCTTGATGTCTTGAATGTCATCAAAATGTCTTCCTTTCAATATTTCCTTCATGTTTTGTTTAAGAAAAAAGTCACTGGGGTTCAGATTAAGTGACTAGGGAGGGTGTTCCAATAGAGTTATTTGTTTAGTGGCTAAAAACTCCCTCGCACAGTGCTGTGTGAGTGGGTGCATTGTTGTGATGCAATAGTCATGAGTTGTTGGCCAAGATTTCTGGTAATATTTTCCTGTCTCTCTGTCAAAGTTTACTTGTTCTGTTATGCTTCTCACAATAAGCTGACAATTTTTACTTGCAATTCACTGGATTTTTGCAATGTTTTCATAAGTTCTGCTCATTCCTGACTGCCTGACCCCTCTTGATCAGTAGTGATACCTTCTTTCCCCTCAGAAGAATATCTAATCCAATTATACACCACCATTTTCTTCATGGCATTATCCCCATAAGCTTGAACTAACATGTTCCTGATTTCACTTCCACTCTTGCCAAGTTTAACAAGACATTTACAAATGTTTGTTCCTTGCTCTAACTTGAGCTTTGACGTTCTCATGACAGCACACAAAAATGCACAACAATAATGAAAGTCACTCAGCAAGACAGTGCCATGCGTCGACAAGAACACAACTGTGAGACACTGATTTATCAAGGTTCTGAAACCTTACCAAGTTGTTTGACAGTATTGCCAACGTAAGTGCATGGCGGCAACTGTGCAAACTTGGTTGTGCAATCTCATAGCCTTATACACATATGGGATTGAGGATATGATGATTGCCTCAAATGTGTGAGGTTCTAGTACTTACCCATGTGCTTCTTTGTTTAAATGGATTTGAGTAGGCAGTCCACATGCCACATCTTGTACTTATTTGTACTTCCTGTAACACCCAGCATGAGGCTGGATTCAATTTTTAAATGAAGAATTGCAATTTACATGAATTAACAAAATGTGGTATATGTATACTATGGAATACTAATGAAGAAAGAAGGATGACTGAATGCCTTCTGCAACAATTTTGATGGGGCTAAAGACCATTATACTAAGAGAAAAATATAAATAATGGAAGAACAAATACCACATATACTCATTATTAATTTAGAACTAACTGAGAAGCACACATGTGCTTAGAGGGAAGTAAAACTTAATGGAAATCATATGGGGGAAGGAGGGAGGAGAGGGATGGGTGAAAACCTACCAAACAGATACAATGACACTATCTGGGTGATGGGCACACTTATAACCATGACCCAAGCATAATAAAAGTAATCCATGTAAATAAAAATATTTGTACCCCCATAATACTTTGAAATAAAAAAAAGGAAGCAAAAACGGGTAATAAAGTAACAAAAAATGGAACAAAAATGAAAAGCTGGTACTGTGCTAGGTTCTGATTAAACCATATCAATGATTACTTGAAGTAGGAATGGTCTGCACATAGTATCTAAGATTCAAAGATTATTAAATGGAATTAAAAAAAATTTTTTTTAAATTTTTTTTGAGGTGAAATTTAAGTTTTTATGTGAGTAGTACTATTATACCTATCTTGAGTGTCTTGCTTGTACTCTATCACATCATACCTTTGTTTAATTCTTAATAAACTGTTCACTTGTTAAAAAAAACAAAAAAAAACAAAAACAAAACCCTACTAAACCTGGTCTTTTATCTCCCAAATCCATAACTATACAGGGGGTGTCTGGACAGCCGGTTACCAAATTTTTCTCCCAGCCTCTAAGCTGCAATTGGGATGACTTGCTGTTCTCTCATGCCTCCCTAATCATCCCTGAAAGTCCTGTTCCCC
>CAUYRH010072625.1:0-25944 GCA_963574655.1 Perodicticus potto
TCGGCCTCCCAAGTAGGTGGGACTACAGGCGCCCGCCACAACACCCGGCCATTTTTTGGTTGCAGCCGTCATTGTTGTTTGGCAGGCCCAGGCTGGATTCGAACCCGCCAGCTCAGGTGTACGTGGCTGGCACCTTAGCCCGTTGAGCCACAGGCGCTGAGCCCATTGGTGATCAATTTGACCTTAAGCTCCTAGGAAGTCGTGACTGAAAGTCCCAACTCTTTAATCTAGCATTGGTGACCAGCCCTGAAGCTACTGAAAGGCTGTGAAATCTGTCAACTCAGTAGCATACAAAAAGACACTTATCACTTTGTGGATTCTAAGGAAACAGACCAAATATATACTTCACAGTATCACACTGCCTTATTAAGAACAAGTAGCAATAATAGCCGGGCATTGTGGTAGGCACCTATAGTCCCAGCTTCTTGAGAGGCTGAGGCAAGAGCATCACTTAAGCCAGTGGTTCTCAACCTGTGGGTCTTGT
Source organism: Perodicticus potto (assembly GCA_963574655.1). Classification (NCBI taxonomy): domain Eukaryota; kingdom Metazoa; phylum Chordata; class Mammalia; order Primates; family Lorisidae; genus Perodicticus; species Perodicticus potto. The sequence goes on from CAUYRH010072625.1 coordinate 485, forward strand.
CCCACAGGAATTGTATTAAAGGGCTGTGGCATTAGGAAGGTTGAGAACCACTGGTTTAATTCCAAGAGTTTGAGGCTGCTGTGACGCAACAGCATTCTACTGAGGGCAACATAGTGAGACTCTTTATCTCAAAAAAAACAAAAGAAAAAGAGAACAAGTAACAATAGAAAACTGAAATTGTTGATATCAGTAATTTGGAGTATAGGTTTTGTAAATACATTCGATGTATCATCATCAGCACCATCAGGCATTCTCAAACCATATGACTTTTACATTAGACACATTTGATCCTAAAATAAATTTAGGAACATTGGTAAAGGCTGGGTGTGGTGGCTCATACCTGTAATCCTAGCACTGTGGGAGGCCGAGGCATGTGGATTGCCTGAGCTCACGGGTTCGAGACCGGCCTGAGCTAGAGTGAGACTTTGTCTCAAAAAATAGCCAAGTGTTGTGGCAGGTGCTTATAGTCCCAGCTACTCAGGAGGCTGAGGCAAGAGAATTGCATAAGCCTAAGAGTTTAAGGTTGCTATGAGCTGTGACTCCATAGCACTCTACCAAGGGTGAGAAAGTGAGACTCTATCTCAAAAAACCAAAACAAACAAACAAAAGAACATTGATGAAATTGGAATTATTCTCTAGAAAAGTGAGATGAGATGTAGGTAGGTATTTTGTGTGTGTGTGTGTTTTAGCTTTTCGAGAGGATAATTACCCTTATGGTGTGTCTGTTGCCTTTTTTTCACCTATTCCACTTTCTTTGTATTTTCTTAGGAACTTGTTGTAGAAGAAAGTGATGAACTTGTTAGACTTTTGATAGGTAAGAACAGTTAATTAGCCAGGTGTGGTGGTGCATTTATGGTCCCAGCTTCATGGGAGGTTTAGATGGGAGGATTACTTGAACCCAGGATTTCCAGGCTGCAGTAAACTATATGATCTTGCCTGTGAATAGCCACTACCCTCCAGACTGGGCAACATAGTGAGAGATTTCTCTCTTTAAAACACACACACAATAATTTTTCTGTTACAGGTTATTACACTTACATAATTTTCCTAAACATTAAGTTTATTGTTTTTGCTTATGAAAAATTTGAACTTGTGGAAAATATAGTATCAATGAATTCTGTCTGCCCCCAAACCAGAGATAATTTAAAAAACTATTTCTAATTAAGATTTTATAGCTCTTTTCCTTCCCCCGCATGTCTCGTCTTTCTCTCTCTCTCTTCTCCCCCTCCCTCCCTTCTCTCCCTTTCTCCTCTCTTCCCCTGTTTTTCTCTCTCTCTCTTTCCCCTTAATGCTGCTCTGCAGCTTCCCTGCTAATGAAGACCTTTCGTACAAAAAAAAAAAAAAAAAGATTTTATAAATAGGCTCAGCGCCTGTGGCTCAATGGGCTAACGCGCCAGCCACGTACACCTGAGCTGGCGGGTTCGAATCCAGCCCGGGCCCACCAAACAACAATGACGGCTGCAACCAAAAAATGGCCGGGTGTTGTGGTAGGCACCTGTAGTCCCAGCTACTTGGGAGGCCGAGGCAAGAGACTCCGCTTGAGCCCAGGAATTGGAGGTTGCTGTGAGCTGTGAAGCCACAGCACTCTATCCAGGGTGACAGCTTGAGGCAGTGTCTCAAAAAAAAAAAAAAAAAAAAAGATTTTATAAATATATAAGGCTGTGTACAATTACGTATGATTAATTATATATTTATATAATTGTATAACATTTTTGTCATACTTGCTTCATTAAAAATATTTTTTGGCTAAAGTTTAGTGAATTTACTTTTAATTGCTATTTGTACATTAGGAGACTGTATATTTGATGTAATTTATTGGATGCCTACCATTTTCCATGGGCATAAAATAACCTAGTCTGATGTGATAAATGCCTTGTGATAGAGAAATGCTGGGGCATAAGCCCAAGGGTAAGGTGGGATGGTGGGGTAAGTTGGTTGAAATTGGGTGTAGAAGGGAATGCTTTCCAGAAGTAACTCTTAAAATAGATGTGGAAGGGCAGGTGAAGGAGAAACACTCCAGGCTGAGGAGTGTCTTTAGACAGAGTCCTATGGATTGGGAGGGCTTGACTTGTTTGAGGAGTCCAGAGTAGTTTGATGAGACTAAAGTTTAGCATGGTAATTGGTGAAGTGATGGAGAGTGATGCTACAGAACAGGTAGGCATGGACCCAGTTAAAATGCTTTGTGTGGGCTCAGCGCCTGTGGCACAACGGGCTAAGGCGCCAGCCATGTACACCTAAGCTGGCGGGTTCGAATCCAGCCCGGGCCCGCCAAACAACAATGATGGCTGCAACCTAAAAATGGCCGGGCGCTGTGGCGGGCGCCTGTAGTCCCAGCTACTTGGGAGGCGGAGGCAGGAGCTTGAGCCCAGGAATTGGAGGTTGCTGTGAGCTGGGATGCCACAGCACTCTATCCAGGGTGACAGCTTGAGGCTCTGTCTCAAAAAACAAACAAACAAACAAAAACATAAAATGCTTTGTGTGCCTTCCTGAGGAATTTATTTTTAAATAAGAGCTTTATTCAGATACAATTCACTTCCCCCCCACCTCTTACCAAGTTATGATTTTTTTTTTTTTTTTTTTTGTGACAAGTGTCTCATTGTTGCCCCAGGGGAGTGCGGGGGCCTGGTGTCAGCTCACCGCAACCTCAAACTCTCCTGGGTTCAAACGATTCTTTTGCCTTAGCCTCCCAAGTAGCTGGGACTACAAAGCACCCACTACGCCTGGCTAATTTTTTTCTGTTTTTAGGCCTCGCTGTTGCTCAGGCTGACCTCTAACTCCTGAGCTAAAGTGATGCTCCTTCCTGAGCCTCCCAGAGTGCTAGGATTGCAGGCATGAGCTACCACACTTGGGCCCTAACTTGTGTTTTTAATGCCTTCAATTTGGTGGTTTTTAGCATATTGACAGTCATGCAGCCATTACTACTTTCTTTGAGAATATTTCATCATCACAAAAAAAATCCTGTACCTACTAGGGGTAATTCCCCATTTGTAATATATTTTAAATGTTGTTTAAATGATTTAACAGCCATGGAAGATTCATGTTTCTTTTTGATACTCATAGAACATCACATTCTTGTTTATTCAGATTAAGAAAGCAATAGTGGGCTTGGTGCCTGTGGCTCAACAGGCTAAGGCACCAGCCATGTACACCTGAGCTGGTGGGTTCCAATCCAGCCCTGGCCCGGCAAGCAACAATGACAGCTGCAACCAAAAAATGGCCGGACGTTGTGGCAGGTGCCTGTAGTCCCAGCTACTTGGGAGGCGGAGGCAAGAGACTCGCTCGAGCCCAGGAATTGGAGGTTGCGGTGAGTTGTGATGCCATGGCACTCTACTTAGGGGGCAATAGCTTGAGGCTTTGTCTCAAAAAAATATATAAATAAATAAATAAAAGCAATAGTGTAATTTTTTGTGAAGTAATGTGATACTGACTTTGCATTTTATACTATTTTTTTTTGTAGAGACAGTCTCACTTTATTGCCCTTGGTAGAGTGCCGTGGCATCACATAGCTCACAGCAACCTCCAACTCCTGGGCTTAGGCGATTCTCTTGCCTCATCCTCCCGAGTAGCTGGGACTGTAGGTGCCCGCCACAACGCCCAGCTATGACTTTGCATTTTAAAACTATGCTATTCAGGGCGGTGCCTGTGGCTCAGTGAGTAGGGCACCGGCCCCATGTACTGAGGGTAGCGGGTTCAAACCCGGCCCCAGCCAAACTGCAACAAAAAATAGCCGGGCGTTGTGGAGGGGGCCTGTAGTCCTAGCTACTTGGGAGACTGAAGCAGGACAATCGCCTAAGCCCAGGAGGTGGAGGTTGCTGTGAGCTGTGACTTCACGGCACTCTACCAAGGGTAATAAATTGAGACTCTGTCTCTTAAAAACAAAACAAAACAAAAATAACTATGCTATTCAGCCTTTGAGAATTATTACTATTCAGTGCACTGGAATTTTTTTTTTTTTTTTTGAGACATAGTCTCACTGTGTCACCTTCAGTACTGTGGTGTCACAGCTCACAGCAATCTCAAACTCTTGGGCTTCAGCAATTCTTTTGCCTCTGCCTCCCAAGTAGCTGGAACTACATTAGCCTGCCACAATGCCAACTGTTTTTTGTTGCAGTTGTCGTTGTTTAGCTGGCCTGGGCTGGGTTCGAACCCACCAGCCTCCTTGTATGTGGCTGGTACTGTAACCACTGTGTACGGATGCCAAGCCAGCACTGGAAATTTTTAAGCCAGAAGTGACATGAATGTAATTGTAGTTTGTCATGATCGGGAAAACACGTAAGGATGGATTTGCTGAAGGTAGAGAAGACTATTCACTGATTCAGAAACTTTAAAATGACGAAAAGGCCAGGCGTTACAGGCACTTGTATATAGAGCAGTGAATAAAATAGAAATTCTAGCCCTTGTTGAGTTAAATTCTGGTGAGGGAATGCTCTTAGGGTAGTTGAGGAGAGAAATGAGCATGAATTTGAGCCAGGTGCAGTAGTATGCACCTATAGTACCAATTACTTTGTAGTCCCAGCTACTTGGGAGACTGAGTCTGGAGATTACTTGAGCCCAAGAGTTTGAGGCTATAGCACACTGTGATTATGTATGTGGCCAGTACTGTACTCCAGCCTGGGCGGCATAGTGAGATACTTTGTCTAAGAAAGAAAAAAATGAGGATGAATTTCAAAGTTCACTCTTTGTCTGTTAGAATAGATAGATTTCTTCTTCTTCTTCTTTTTTTTAATGCAAAGCTTTCTACCACGAAGATAGAATAGGAAGATTTTAATGATGAATTGTGGGGCAAAGAAGGCCACAGTAATTTCCAGCTTTCTAGCTTAGGTGATTTGGTAACTGATGAGGTCTGTCTTCATCCAATTCTGTTGCTGTAAGGTAATTTATTGCTATAAAGTAATCCTCCAAGCTGGGTAATTTTATAAGGAAAACAGGCTTATTTGGCTGACAGTTTTACAGGCTGGAAAAGAAGCAAGACACCTGTAAATGCTTCTGGTGAGAGACATAACGTTGCTTCTACTCGTGGCAGCAGGTGAAGTAGAGCCAGTGTGTGCAGATCCTATGAGGGAGGGGAGAGACGGGGTAAAGGGGTAGGGAGAATGGTGCCAGGTTCTTGAAGGGTAGCCAAAACTAAGAGTGAAGATTCAGTCATTCTGAGAATGACACCCAGCAATTCTGGAGGGATCTGCCCTCGTGATCCAGACACCTCAGTGATCCAGACACCTCACGTTAGGCTAGGCCCCACCTCCAACATTAGGGGTCAGATTTCAACATGTGACTTGATAAGGTCAAATAAACCATATCCAAACCACAGGAATGTTATTCGCTAGAATAGGGCATGTTAAGAATTTTGCAATAATGGCTCGGCGCCTGTGGCTCAACGGGCTAAGGCGCCAGCCACGTACACCTGAGCTGGCGGGTTCGAATCCAGCCTGGGCCCGCCAACCAACAATGACGGCTGCAACCAAAAAATGGCCGGGCGTTGTGGCGGGCGCCTGTAGTCCCACCTACTTGGGAGGCAGAGGCAGGAGACTCGCTTGAGCCCAGGAATTGGAGGTTGCTGTGAGCTGTGATGCCATGGCACTCTAACCAGGGTGACAGCTTGAGGCTCTGTCTCAAAAAAAAAAAAAAAGAATTTTGCGATAAGGCTCAGAGCCTATATAGCTCAGTGTGTAGGGCGTCCACCACATATACCAAGGCTGGTGGGTTTGAGCCGGCCTGGGCCTGCCAAACGATGACAACTGCAACCCAAAAAATAGCTGGGCATTGTGGTGGGCGCCTGTAGTCCCAGCTACTTTGGAGGCTGAGGTGAGAGAATCCTGTAAGCCGAAGAGTTTGAGGTTGCTGTGAGCTCTGATGCCATAGCACTCTACCAAGGGTGACGTAGTGAGACTCTCTATCTCAAAAAAAAAAAAAAAAAAAAAGATATTGTTACAATATTAAGACAGCATTGATTGATTGAGACAGAATCTTATTCTCTTGCCCTGGTTAGAGTGGTATCTTTGTAGCTCACTGTGACCTCAAACTCCTCAGAACTACTGTATCCTCAAACTCAGGTGATCCTCTTGCCTCAGCCTCCCAAGTAGCTGGGACAAGTGCATGCCCCACACTTGGCTAATTTTTGTATTTTTTGCAGAGACAGGGTCTCGCTATGTTGCCTAGGCTGGTGTAAAACTCCTGGCCTCAAGCAATCTCTCTGCCTCAGCTTCTCAAAGTGCCGCCTGCCTCTCCTTTACATTAGGTATACTTCATCTGCATTCTTAATTGTATTATGTCTATTATAGTGCTTCTGCATCTTGAAATAATTATTAGTTTGTATGTTTTTTCCCCCTGCCCACTGATGGTAGTAACTGCTTCTGTTAGTTTTGTATCCCAGCCGTACTTTATTGGAGAATATAATTAATTTTCTTTTTTTTTTTTTTTTTTGTTGAGACAGAGCCTCAAGCTATCACCCTGGATAGAGTGCAGTGGCATCACAGCTCACAGCAACCTCCTTTTTTTAGTATTTTTAATTTATTTTTGTCACTGAAAGTTTCACAGAGACCTATATATATTAGTATATATAAAAATAAACTACCCTTAAAAAGTCTAAAAGGCTACCAGAATTGATAAATAAATTCAGTAAAGTCTCAGATTACACGATTAATGTACACAAATCAGTAAAATTTGCATATACTAATAGCAGTCAAGCTGAGAGTCAAATCAAGAATTCAATACCACCTAATAGCTGCAAAGCAAGAGAATATAATTATTTTTCATTGTTTTCCCCTGCTACTGTTTTCCTTTAAATGATTGTCTATAAGTTGAGTTATGGTAATAGTCTTCTAGTAAGTCTCCTGCTTTTGTATTTTTAAAATGTAAGTGAGATGTTTCTTTGGTGCTTAAAAAATCTTTCAGTGGTGCCCATTTCATGTACTCTAAAAAGTGAAAGCCCTCACAGTAGCCCTATAAGACCTCCTCTGTTGGTCTCCCATTACTTATGTACCTTTATTTCCTTAATTTCCTTCTGATCTTTGTTCAGTAAGGCCTATCCTGGCCTGTGTACTTATCCATCATAAGTATGTATTCTTCTTCCTCGTTTTTTTTTTTTTGAGACAGAGTCTTATGATGTTGCCCTTGGTAGAGTGTGGTGGCATCACAGCTCACAGCAACCTCAAACTCTTGGGCTTAAGTGATTCTCTTGCCTCAGCCTCTCAAGTAGCTGGGACTACAGGTGCCCGCCCCAATGCTTGGCTATTTTGTTGTTGTTGTTGCAGTTGTCAAGTTTTAGCTGGCCAGGCTGGGTTCAAACCCGCCAGCCTTCATGTATGTGGCTGTGCTACGGGCACCGAACCCGTAAGTATATATTCTTTAAAATATAGCTTAAAAACAATCTATCAAGTTCACAGAGGAGCTATTAAAAAAAAACTAACCACAATTGTCACCATTAAATACAATAAATACTTATTCCTTAGTATCATTAAATCCCCAGTCAACCATATTTTATTTTTTTTGAGACAGAGCCTCAAGCTGTCACCCTGGGTAGAGTGCTGTGGCATCACAGCTCACAGCAACCTCCAATTCCTGGGCTCAAGCAGGTCTCCTGCCTCCGCCTCCCGAGTAGCTGGGACTTTAGGCGCCCGCCACAACGCCCGGCCATTTTTTGGTTGCAGCCATCATTGTTGTTTGGCAGGCCCGGGCTGGATTCGAACCCGCCAGCTCAGGTGTACGTGGCTGGCGCTTTAGCCCTTTGAGCCACAGGCACTGAGCCAGTCAACCATATTTTAAACAGTTGTTTTGTTTGAATGGAGATTCCAATATAGTCCCCATGTTACATTTTTAAAAATTAATTTTATTGAGGTATCACTGGTAAACTGCACATAACTACTTATTGTGTACAATTTGACTATTTTTGGCATATGTATACACTTGTGAAGTTATTACCACAGTCATCAAGGTTGTAAATATATCCATCATTCTAAAAGTTTCTGTGGCCCTTTGTTTTAAATTTTTTTTGGCTGGGGCTGGGTTTGAACCCGCCACCTCCAGCATATGGGGCCGGTGCCCTACTCACTGAGCCACAGGCACCTCCCTTCTGTGGCCCTTTGTATTTCCACCTTCCTGGCCATCTTCCCTCCAAGCAGCCACTGATTAGCTTTGTGTCATTAGATTAATTTACTTATTCTAGAGTTTTATGTAATTGGAAATGATTATTATTTGTCTGGCTTCTTTCATTCAGCATAATTATTTTGGGATTCATCCATGTCATTTCATGTAGTAATTGCTTTTTCCTTTCCATTGTTGAGTATGAATATACTAGACATTTTTGTTGTTGTTGTTGTTTTTTCTTTTTGAGACAGTCTCAAGCTGTCATCCTGGGTAGAGTGCTGTGGCATCACAGCTCACAGCAACCTCAAACTCTTGAGCTTAAGCGATTCCCTTGCCTCAGCCTCCCAAGTAGCTGGGACTACAGGCGCTCGCCATAATTCCCTGCTATTTTTTTTTTTAGACACAAAGTCTCAGTTTGTCACCCTTGGTAGAGTGGTATGGCGTTACAGTTCATAGCAACCTCAAACTCTTGGGCGTAAGCGATTCTCTTGCTTCAACCTCCCAAGTAGCTGGGACTACAGGGGCTTGCCACAATTCCCTGCTTTTTTTTTTTTTTTTGAGACAGACCCTCAAGCTGTCATCCTGGATAAAGTGCTGTGGCATCACAGCTCACAGCAACCTCCAATTCCTGGGCTCAAGCAAGTTTCTTGCCTCCGCCTCCCAAGTAGCTGGGACTACAGGTGCCCACCACAACGCCCGGCCATTTTCTTTTGGTTGCAGCCGTCATTGTTGTTTGGCAGGCCCGGGCTGGATTTGAACCCGCCAGCTCAGGTGTGCGTGGCTGGCGCCTTAGCCCGTTGAGCCACAGGCACCGAGCCCTATTTTTTTTAAAACAAACTCTTACTTTGTCACCCTCGGTAGAGTGGTATGGCGTTACAGCTCACATCAACCTCAAACTCCTGGGCTTAGGCGATTCTCTTGCCTCAGCCTCCCAAGTAGCTGGGACTATAGGCACCTGCCACAATGCCGGGCTATTTTTTATTCCAGTTTGGCTGTAGCTGGGTTTGAACCTGCCACCCTCAGTATGTGGGGCCGGAGTCTTACCCACTGAGCCACAGACACCACCCTCCCTACTATTTTATGATTGTAATTATCATTGTTTGGCGGGTCAAGGCTGGATTCGACCCTGCCAGCTCTGTTGTGTGTGGCTGGAGCCCTAGCTGCTTGAGCTACAGGCGCTGAGCCTATACCAGACCTGTTAATGGACATTTGGAGTATTTACATTGTTGGAGTATTACAAATAAAGCTGCTATGAATATTCTAGTAGAAGTCTTACATATTACAAATAAAGCTGCTATAAATATTCAAGTAGAAGTCTTACGAATATAAATATATTTTTCTCTTGAGTAAATACTTAGGAGTAGAATAGTATGATAATTGTATGCTTACTTTGTAAAGAGACAGCAAAACTGTTTTCCAAAGTTGTATTATACAATTTCACATTTTCACCAGCAGTGTTAAGAATTCCAGTTGTTCTACAACCTTCCTAACATCTGGTATGGTCAGTTTTATTAATCTTAACCATTCCAGTAGATGTGCAGTGGTACCTTTTTTAACTTTGAATTTGTGTAATGATACTGAGCATCTTTTCATGTGTTCATTTGCTGTCTTTGGTGATGTGTCTGTTCGTGTCACTTTCTCTGCTGTTATCTGGAAATTCTCAAGTTTGGAAGTTGGGACAGCAGTAGGTGGTGTTTCTTTTGTTTCTCATTTCTTAGACATTTCTGTCCTTTGTTGCTTCTGTCCATTGTCTGAAAAATCATTATTTTATATATTTTGCTTGTTTGTATGTTTCAGGTGGGAGGGGAAATCCAGTATCTGCTATTCCCTTTTGGGCAAAAGCACACACATTGCTATGTTGCTTAGACTGGCTTCAGGTCTGAAAAATCATTATTTTATATATTTTGCTTGTTTGTATGTTTCAGGTGGGAGGGGAAATCCAGTATCTGCTACTCCCTTTTGGGCAAAAGCACACACATTGCTATGTTGCTTAGACTGGCTTCAGGTTTTTGGGCTCACGTGATCCTTCCACCTTGGCTTGCCAGTGTTATCAGAATTTCTTTCTTCAGTAGGTCCTTGGTCTCATGGATTTGAACAATGAATCCATGGACCGCAGATCAGTGGTAAGATAGGATTTATTATATGGAAAAGAATACAGAAAAAGCACCAGAGCTCTGGCAGAGGGAAAGACCCAAGTCAGAAAAATCTCTGTCTGGGTCCTTTGTCGAGGGGTGTATGTATATCTATCTATCTATTTATCTATCCTTGAGAGTTAAATTTGACCAGGACTTGGTAGGTGGAAAAACACTTTTTCAATGGATACAGTCCCTCCTGCTAGGGACAAGATAAATGTCAAGGCTTCTCTTCATGAAATTGCCCAGGCCTAGGAAACTTACATGAAATTACAGAGGCCTATGAATTATGAGGTCCCTTTCAGCTCTGAATGGGGGATCCCTACATCATGATTACCCTCAGCCTCAGGAGCTGTGTGTATGTGCCTGTGAGTGCACCCCCACACAAGTAGGCGGGGAAAGAAGAGGTGGCTTTGTAGAGGGGACTACAGGCATGAGCCACCACGCCTGGCCAGATTTACTTATTATTAAATATTTGTGCTAGAGTACAAACTCTACAAGGGCAGGGGCTGTCCATGTTTTGTTTACTGCTGTATTTGAAGTGTCTAGTACATAGTTGGCATAAAACAAATTTCTTGAATAAATAAATGAATAAATAAAATGCAGAGAACTTGTTAAATCATCCCAACTCGTTAGTGTCCATAGAAAAGTAATATATTCTTTCACTGGATTAATTGTGCTTGACAGCATTATTAGAAACAGTGTCTAATACTCAGGGATTTAGACATGTTAGAAACTCCAGAGGTGTGACTCTGTGCTAATAGCTCAGTGAGTAGGGTGCCAGCCACATACACCAAAGCTGGCAGGTTCAAGCCCGGCCCGGGCCTGCTAAACAACAATGACAGCTGCAACAAAAAAATAGCTGGGCATTGTGGTGGGCACCTGTTATCACAGCTGTTTTAGAAGGCTGAGGCAAGAGAACGCTTAAGCCCAAGAGTTAGAGGTTGCTGTGAGCTGTGATGCTATCTCACTTTACTGAGGACGACATAGTGAGACTCTGTCTCAAAACAAACAAAAAAAAAAATTCCAGAGTTGGACTCAGGAGGAAGGGCTGTGTAACCAACTCTCTTTCTTCTGAGAATAACCTTCCTTTTTTTTTTTTTTTTTTTAATAGACAGAGTCTCATTTTATCATGCTTGGTAGAGTGCCGTGACTATCTTACATAGCGCACGGCAACCTCCAGCTCCTGGGCTTAGGCTATTCTCTTGCCTCAGCCTCCCGAGTAGCTGGGACTACAGGCTTCCGCCACAATGCCTGACTATTTTTTGTTGCAGTTGGCCGAGGCTGGGTTCAAACCTACCACCCTCGGTATATGGGGCTGGCGCCCTACCCACTGAGCCACAGGCGCCGCTCAATAACCTTCCTTTTTGTAGCTGCCAGAGATGTTTTGGTTTCTTTCAGCAGAAATTAAGAGAATTCTCTTGTGCTTAGAGGAAGACCATTCCCCTGCCAACCTAGAGGCTAAAGCAGAAGTTAAATGGAAGCCCCAGATCTTGAGATGTTCTTGGCAAGATAGCCATCCACCTTTCCTCAGCACCTACAGCCTCCCCAGTGCTGTCTGCTTCCGGCCCTTTAGTAGTGATCTTGCCATGTGCTTCCTTCTTAGTTGCCAGCCACCACAGTGACTAGATTCCTGAGTCATCCCCCTTTTCATGGACTCTAATCTATGTAAGACTCTGTATATTTTCTTTTCTGATGCCATCTTGTACTGCTGACCTTCTCTTGAAACTGTCTTCCTGAGCCCCCTAAAAGTCAAGGAACATCAGCAAAACTCCCCTGATGCTTAGTTTCTTCTTTTCCCTTAGGTTCTTGTTCTGACTGACATCATTTGTCTCCTGATGACACTGCTCTCCTGTTCTTTTTTGTCCTGCCCTGGAAGTCGGATGACCTCCTTGTTCTTTGTTGCTATTTCCATTTCCTTTCTTCTCTCCCTGAAGATACCCTTTGAATAAAATGTCTTCACATTATACCTTTTACTGGTGTTTCTTGCTGTCATCTATCTTAACCCGGAGTGCTCTGGAGATTTGAACCATTTATTATTATTATTAATTAATTAATTAATTAATTAATTTATTTTGAGACAGTCTCACTCTTGCCTCAGCCTCCCAGGTAGCTGGGAATTGAGGTTCCTACCACAACACCCAGCTATTCTTTGGTTGTAGTTGTCAATTGTTGTTTAGCAGGCCCAGGCCGGGCTCGAACCCACCAGCCTTGGTGTATGTGGCTGGTGCCCTACTCAATGAGCTACGAGCGCTGACCCTGAACCATTTATTATTATTCACTGCCCGTCTATATACTTAGTAATGGTTCTTGCCTTAAAGTCTGCTTTGTCTTTTATCAGTACAGCTATGCCATTTTTTGCTAGTGCTTAAATGATTCTTTTTCTTTTTTCTTTTTTTTTGAGACAAGGTCTTATTCTGTTACCTGAGCTAGAGTGCAATGTCATTCTCATAGCTCACTGCGGCCTTGAACTGGCTCAGTGATCCTTCTGTGTCAGCAGCCTCCCAAGTAGCTGGGGCTACAGTTGCAGGCCACAATGCCTAACTAATTTTTCTGTTTTTTTTGTAGAGGCCTACTCTGGCAGTGTTGCTCAGGCTAAAATTGAGTACTCCACTTCAAGCAGTCCTCCTGCATTTACCTCCAAAAGTGCTAGAATTATAGTTATGAGCCACCACCATGCTCAGCCTTTTTCTTTTCAACTTTTCTTTAACGTGATGTCTTAGATATGTTTGAAAAGGTTTTTATCCAAACCTTAAAAGTGAAATCTTTAGGCCAGGCACTCTAGCTCTTACCTGTAATCCTAGGACTCTGGGAGGCTGAGGTGGGAGGATCCCTTGAGCTCAACAGTTTGAGACTAGTCTGAGCAAGAGCTAGAGTCCATCTCTACTAAAAACAGAAAAATTATTTTTCTGAGCACTGTGGTAAGTGCCTGTAGACCGAACTACTCAGGGGGCTGAGGCAGAAGGGTTGCTTGAACCTACCTAGGGAATTTAAGGTGGCTGTAAGCTAGGCTGATGCCAAGGTACTCTAGCTTAAGCGACAGAGTGAGACTCTGTCTCAAAAAGAAAAAAGTGAAATCTTTATTTTTAAATAGGGCCTTTAGTTCGATTCAGTTTCATTTAATGTATTTATTGATAATGTTTACAATTAAATCTACTGACCCCAAGTTTTCTATTTGACTCATCTATTCTGTGGGACTTGGGTGTTTTTGTGTGTGTGTTTTTTTTTTTTTTTTTTTTGAGACAAGATCTCCCTCCATTGCTCAGGCTGGAGTGTGCTGGCATCATCATATTGCTCACTGCAACCTCAAACTTCTGGACTTAAGCGATTCTCCAGCCTCAACTTCCTGAGTAGCTGGAACTATGATGTGTACCACCATACCCTGTTCATTTTTGTGTATATTTTGTATACATATATGTATATTTTTTGTATGTGTATATGTGTGTGTGTGTGTGTGTGTGTGTATTTCTTTTTGTAGAGACAGAATCTTACTTTATCGCCTTGGTAGAGTGCTGTGGCATCACACAGCTCACAAAAAGCTCCAACTCCTGGGCTTAGGCAATTCTCTTGCCTCAGCCTTCTGAGTAGCTGGGACTTAACAGGCGCCTTCCACAACATCCAGCTATTTTTTTGTTGTAATTTGGTAGTGGCCGGGTTAGAATCCACCACCCTCGGTATATGGGGCCAGCACCCCACCCACTGAGCCACAGGCACTGCCCCATTTTTGTATTTTTTGTGGAGATGGTGGTCTCTCTGTGTTGCTCAGGTTTTTCCCTAGTACTTTTTTTTAAAATTCTGTCCTGTCCATTAGCTTTGTAATTGTATGCTTTTAAAAACAAAATACTGTTCGCTTAGTGGTTATCTTACCAATTATAATTTACATCCTCGATTTAACAATCTAATGTTAACTTGGTGCTTTAACTCTCTTGCAGGACAATGAAAGGACTTTAGATTGCTTAGGTCCACTTAACATTCGTGACCCCAGTGTACTGTGTGGTTGTATATTTTAATTCCTATAAGAAACTGGTATACACTTAATAAATACTAAGCTTTTTGCTCATTTTTTCCCCTCATTCTTTTGTCTGCCTTTTAAGTTTCTTTTCTTTTCTTTTTTTTTTGAGACAGAGTATCAGTATGTCACCCACAGTAGAGTGCTGTGGCGTCATAGCTTACAGGAACTTCAAACTCTTGGGCTTAAGCAATTCTCTTGCCTCAGCCTTCTGAGTAGCTGGGACTATAGGTGCTTGCCACAATGCCTGTCTGAGGTGAAGTCTCACTCTGGCTTAGGCTGGTCTCGAGCCAGTGAGCTCAGGCAGTCCACCTGCCTCGGCCTCCCAAGTGCTAGAATTACTGGTGTGAGCTACTGCTCCTGGCCTGACTTTTTTTTTTTTTTTTTTGAGACAGAGAGACAGAATCTCACTATGTCACCCTTGGTAGAGTGCTGTGGCATCACAGCTCACAGCAACCTCAAACTCTTGGGCTTAAGTGATTCTCTTGCCTCAGCCTCTCAAGTAGCTTGGATTACAGATGCCCACCACAATGCTGGCTATTTTTTGGTTGCTGTTGTCATGGTTGTTTAGCAGGCCCAGACTGGGCTTGAACCTGCCACCTTCAGTGTATGTGGCCAGCACCCTCCTCACTTAAGCTATAGGCGCCGAGCCTTATAGTTTTATTTCTTACATTTAGGTCTTTGATCCATTTTGAGTTAATGTTTTTCTATTTTTTTTTTTTTTTTGAGACAGAGTCTCAATATGTCGCCCTCGATAGAGTGCTCTAGCATCATAGCTCACAGCAACCTCCACCTCTTGGGCTTAAGTGATTCTCTTGCCTCAGCCTTCCAAGTAGCTGGGACTACATGCTCCTGCCACAATGCCTGGCTATGTTCTCATTGTAGTTGAGTTGTCATTGTTCTTTGGCAGGCCTGGGTTGGATTCAAACCCTCCAGCTCCGGTGTATGTGGCTGGCGCCCTAGCTGCTGAGCTACAGGCACCAAGCCAAGTTTTTGTTTTTTTAAAGTTTATGTTGCTTTTGGAATTCCCAAGGCTCCTTGACTTGTGGCTTGCCTCTTTAATTAATTTTAGAAAGATATTTTCTTTTTTAATTATACAAATAGTTTTTTAGAGTTGGCTTCTCACTTTGTCACCCAGGCTGAAATGCTGTGGTGCATTGATAACTCACCTTGAACTTCTGGGTTCAAATGATCCTCTTACAGTACTGAGTTAAAGACAAAAGTCACATGTGTATTTTTTGCATTTCTGTTTCTTAATTCTAGTCTTCTATGTTTTCCATATTTTTATATCTCTGGATGTTATTTGAGATATGTTTTTTTTTTTTTTTTTTTGATACAGAGTCTCAAGCTGTCACCCTGGGTAGAGTGCCGTGGCATCACAGCTCACAGCAACCTCTAATTCCTGGGCTCAAGCGAGTCTCTTGCCTCCGCCTCCCAAGTAGCTGGGACTATGGGTGCCCGCCACAACGCCTGGCCATTTTTTGATTGCAGCCGTCATTGTTGTTTGGCGGGCCCAGGCTGGATTCGAACCCGCCAGCTCAGGTGTACATGGCTGGCACCTTAGCCCGTTGAGCCACAGGCGCCGAGCCGAGATATGTTATTTTAACTTCATCATTTTTCTTGTGTCTCAAACTGTCTATTGAGTTCCTTTTTTTTTTCCTTTTGAGTCAGTCTTGCTCTCTTGCCCAGGCTGGAGTGCAGTGGTATCATATATCTCACTGCAACCTCAAACTCCTGGACTCAAGTGATCGTCCTGCTCTCAGCCACCTGAGTAGCTGGGACTAGGCACTTGGCACTGTGCTGGGAAAATTTTTTTATTTTTAGTAGAGATGAGGTCTCTGTCTTGCTCAGGCTGGTCTTGAACTCCTGAGCTCAAGTAGTCCTTCCACCTCAGCCTTCCAGGATGCAGGGATTATAGGTGTGAGCCACTGAGCCCAGCCAATTGAGTTCTTAATTTCATTTGTGGTTTTTTTTGGTTTGTTTTGGAGCTTCCATTTGGTTTTTTGAAAATAGTTTCTAATTCTCTGCTGACATTCTAAGTCGTTTTATCTCCTTTTATCTCCTTGAACATGCTAAGTATTAGCTATTTTAAAATCTGTCTGGTAACTCTGGTATCTGGAATTCGTGTGGGTCTGTTTCTATTTCATTTTTCTTGTTTTTTTTCATGTTGTGTTTCCTTATGAGCCTGGTTATTTTTGATTATGATATATCACACTTGGAGTTTACAAAGTTGTCTTTAAAAGTAATTTGAGAATCACAATAATGTCTCCTAGAGAAGATTTGTGTTTACTTTTGTTAGATACTAGCACTCTGGAATCACCTTAATACAGTATCAGAAATTGAAATGAGGCCGGGCATGGTGGCTCACGCCTATAATCCTAGAACTCTGGGAGGCTGAGGTGTGTGAATTGTCCTGAGCTCACAGGTTCAAGACCAGCCTGCGCAAGAGTGAGACCCCATCCTCTCAAAATAGCCGGGCATTGTGGCAGGTGCCTGTAATTACAGCTATACTTGGGAGGCTGAGGCAAGAGAATTGCTTGAGCCCAAGAGTTTGAGGTTGCTGTGAGCAATGATGCCACGGTACTCTACCGAGGGTGACAAAGTGAAACTGTCTCAAAAGGAATTGAAATGAGGCCTGTAATCCCAGCACTTGGGGAGCCTAGGAGGTGGGAGGATTGCATGAGCCCAGGAGTTTGAGACCCTGTTCTTACAAAAAAATTAAAAAATTAGCTGGGCATGTTGGCACATACCTGTAATTTCAGCTCCTTAGGAGCCTGAGGCATGAGGATCACTGAGCTTAAGAATTTGAGGCTGCAGTGAACTATGACAGATGATGCTATTGCATTCTAGCCTGGGCAGCAGAGTAAAATCTTGTCTTTAAGAATTGATATGGTTGGCTCGGCGCCTGTGGCTCAACGGGCTAAGGCGCCAGCCACGAACACCTGAGCTGGCGGGTTTGAATCCAGCCTGGGCCCACCAAACAACAATGAAAGCTGCAACCAAAAAATGGCCGGGCGTTGTGGCAGGCGCCTGTAGGCCCAGCTACTTGGGAGGTGGAGGCAAGAGACTCGCTTGAGCCCAGGAATTGGAGGTTGCTGTGAGCTGTGATGCCACGGCACTCTATCCAGAGTGACAGTTTGAGGCTCTCAAAAAAAAAAAAAAAAAAAGAATTGATATGGTTGAAAGCTGGCTGAAGTCTGAGGGTCTGCTGAAGTTTCATCCTTAAATCCTAGGGTATAGCTTTTTGGGGTGTCAACTCAAAGCAGAGGGTATTCACTGTCCACTGTACTTTGCCATCCACCTGATGGCAGTCCTGCAAATTTAATTCCTGCTACTCTAACTCCAAGAAGCATTAAATGCATTACTCAGTATTACTTTAGTGTTTCCGTTTGGAATTGGCACATACCCTTGGCGGGGAAAGTGACCCCAGTAACTGAGTTTCCCTTTCTGAGCCCCCGTCTCTCTTGCACTGGGGGCTATCTTGTTTGCTTTCTGATTCCTTTAAGCAGATGTTCTCAATATTGTAACTTCTCTTATCTTCTATTGGCTGGTCTTAGTGTCCTAGAAGGGAAGTACATAATTTGTACTTTTCTGTTACTTATTCCAGTGTGATTTCTGTGTCTTTGTGATTTCAGTAACCCTGAAGATTGTTCTTCTCAAAACTACTTTGAATGGCTGCATACATTGAACACAGTCACTGTTATCCTTTAAACACCTTGGCTTCATAGTTCTCTGACCTCTCTTCCAGGGATTCTATTTTTTGTCCTACTTTGGTCACTCATGCCTATGAGTTCCTTTATCTGAAATTCTTCTCTCACCTCGATTTCAACCATAGCATTCTATTTCCTCCTGATCTTGGCAGCGTATGCCTTTTAGCATCCCTGTTCCACAGTCTTCAATCACATTATGATTTTAATTCTTTGATTGTACCACCTTTTATCCTGATCATTCTCATTTCTTTGTTTTAAATTCCACATTCAGTCATTATAATACATCCTTTCCTTTCCTTTTTTTGTTTTGTTTTGAGACAGAGTCTCACTATGTCACCCTTGGTAGAGTACTGTGGCATCATAGCTCACAGCAACCTCAAATTCTTGGGCGTAAGCGACTCTCTTGCCTCAGCCTTCCTAATAGCTGGGACTACAAGCACCCTCCACAACACCTTGCTGTTTTCTTGTAGTAGTTGTCGTTGTTTAGCAGGCCTGGGCTGGATTTGAACCCGCCAGCCCTGGTGTATGTGGCTGGCACCCTAACCACTGAGCAACAGGTGCCAAGCCACATCTGTTCTTCTTATTCCCTTGTATTCTTCTCATTTCATCTTCTGTTTTGGCTAAGCTTTAACCTTTGCCTTACCTTAGTTCCTTAGAAAATAGAGGAAATAACAAAGCTTATGTGGTAATACTTTATTTGAAGTTAGAGTAAGGTAGGGAAGAAGGGCAAGCGAAAGCAACTATAAAGTAGTATGTTACCAAGCTTACAACATTACAAGAACCCCACCTGCCTGCTTAGTTGTGTTGGAAATCTCTAGAGAATCTTGACCCCTTTCAGAATGCTTCCATGGCAGGTATTGGGGAGGATAGCTGAGAAATTTATTGGCTACTTCTTACCTCCTGAGTCGGCTTATTGGTCAGAATTGCCCTAAGGCAATTAACTATTCTATGCTTTTGGGTTGGTTACTTGGCTTTTCTATACAGCTGCTGGAAAGTCAGCTGATTTTGAACATTGGAGCTTCCGCCACAGTGGGCACAAAGCTCAGTGTGACAGCCACTGTGTTAGGAAATGAGACACTGGTAGTGGGCTGAGGCTTTATGATCCTCCCAGCTTGCAGGCTTTTTTGAGTGCTGTTGGGGCTGCTTCAGTTGGAAAGTAGAGCAGCAGACAAGACTGAGTGGATTTGGGAGAGGGTGTGTGAACTCCATCTGTTAGGGCTTGTGTAAACCAGTTTTTTGTCTGTTTTGTGTTCACATTTGTTCAGTTAAACATGGCTGGAGAAACTATACTGACAAGTCTACCTTTAAAGTCATTATCACCAAAATCAAGTAGGCCTTTTCTAGGTTATACACTGTTTACCTATTCCAGTTAAATATCTTACTTTAAACTTCCTTCTTTTTTGAGACAAATTTTCATTATGTCAGCTGGGCTAGAGTGACATGGCCTCATCCTACCTCATAGCAACCTCAAACTCTTAGGCTCAAGCAATCCTCCTGCCTTAGCCTCTCAAGTAGCTGGGACTATAGGTACCCACCACAATGATAGCTAATTTTTCTATTTTTAGTTGAGATAGGGTCTCATTCTTGCTCAGGCTGGTCTTGATCCTGAGTTCAAGGGATCTTCCTGCCTTGGCCTCTCAGAGTACTAGGATTATAGGTGTGAGCCACTGCACCCAGCCTAAACTTCTTTCTTCCTTCCCCATCCTCCCTTTATTTCACTGGGAAGAAAATTGAAGCAATTAGAAGGAAACTACTTTATATGCCACCTGTCTTTGCCTGTGTCTGATACTATGCCTTCTGTGACTGTTTCATGGCTAGCTAAGGCTAACCCCTCTGCATGTACACTTAAGTCCCTATCCCTTTCTATCTGCTTGAGGGCTTCACTCTAGTAATTCACACTTTACATTTTTCTTCTCTATTATATATAAACAGGCTGTTATTTCTCTCATGCATTTTTTTTAAACCTTCCTCTTGATTATTGTCTTGTTTTCCATTTTCTTGTTCCTATTCTATCTTAAACACATTCGATTCAGTCCATCACACCTTTTGCTCCTTCAGAATTGCTCTTAAGGTCACCAATGTGCTCTTTGTTGCTAAGTCCAGTGGTCAGTTTGCAATCTGCACCTTATTTGACTTGTTTACCCTGATGTGTGTGTATATGTGTGTGTGTGTATATGTATGTATGGTTGATTGATATGACTGTAGGGGCTCAGAAGTGTGTGTGTGTGTGTGTGTATATGTATGTATGGTTGCTTGATATGACTGTAGGGGCTCAGAAGTTCCAAGTAGTTGACAAGCTGGAAATTCAACAGTGTAACTTGTAGTCTCAATCTATAGTCCTGAAAACTTGGAGAGCCAGCATCTCTGCTCAGGCATTGAGGCCAAGTAAAGTTCCCTCTTTCTCAGTCCTTTTGTTCTACTTAGGTTTTCAACTGACAGGATGAGTCCTATACATGTTAGGGAGGGCTGTATATTCACTTAGTCCACCAATTCAAATGTTAATTTCGCCCGCCAAACACTCTCACAGTTGGACCCCAAAAAATGTTTGACCAAATACCTGGGTACCCTATGCCTAGTCAAGTTGTGTAAAATTAACCATCACAAAACTCTTCAGTTGGCATCTAGATCAAGATTCCACTATAGGGCTCAGTGCCTGTGGCTCAACGGGCTAAGGCGCCAGCCACGTACACCTGAGCTGGCGGGTTCGAATCCAGCCCGGGCCCGCCAAACAACAGTGACAGCTGCAATCAAAAAATGGCCGGGCGTTGTGGCGGGCGCCTGTAGTCCCAGCTACTTGGGAGGCAGAGGCAAGAGACTCACTTGAGCCTGGGAATTAGAGGTTGCTGTGAGCTGTGATGCCACAGCACTCTACCCAGAGTGACAGCTTGAGGCTCTGTCTCAAAAAAAAAAAAATAATAATAATTAGCAATATGTGTTTTTTGTTGTTGTTGTTTTTTGAGACAGAGTCTGCTTTGTCCCCTTCAGTAGAGTGCTGTGGCGGCGTCACAGCAACCTAAAATTCTCGGGCTTAAGCGATTCTCTTGCCTCAGCTTCCCAAGTAGCTGGGACTACAGGTTACCTGGCTATTTTTGTTGTTGTTACAGTTTGGCTGGTGCCAGGATCGAACCCACAACCCTCGGTATATGGGGCCGGCACCCTACTCACTGAGCCACAGGCTCTGCCCAACCCAGCTATTTTTTTTTGTTGTTGCACTTGTCGTCGTTTAGCTGGCCGGGCTGGGTTCGAACCCGCCAGCCTTGGTGTATGTGGCCGGCGCCATAACTAATGTGCTACGGGCCCTGAGCCATAACAGTATGTCAAAAGACGAAGTCACGGAAGATTTCCTAGAAACGATATATTTCCAAAACTTCTAGCAGCAGGACCTACCCTTCTAGAGTCACCATAGCTGCTGCATTGCTGCCAGCGAGGGTACTGGTTAGGACAAGACAGTCAAGCTCATGTCCTCACCATGATCCAGAAGAATGTGGTCTCCATCAGTCCCTGGGCTTCCGCCTCCTGGCTGGACTGATGTGTAGTTGAAAGTTGTCAATTTAGCAGTGTTGTTCCAGAGCAGAAGGCAATTGTATTTCCTTTCTTATAAATGGGAACAACAGATTGTTGCCAAATTTAGCACCTTTAAATGAGCGGGTGAGCATTGGTTGTTCAGGGTGTCTCAAAACTGGAAAAAGGCCCTATAATGTGGGTGGTAGTGAGCACTGCTAAAGACTCCTGCCATCATTACAGCCCCTTCTCTTTCTCTCACCACTCCTCTGCTATTATTCTCTAATAACTAAGAAGATACTTAGAAAGCCACATTTCAGAAACTGGATTTGCTGCAGCCTCTAAGAATAAAACCTGGTCCGGAACTAGACTATCCCCACAAATTTCTTCAATTTAAAGGGATTTCTTCTCCTTCTCCCCTGAAGAAGTCTTCTACTTTCTGACAGAGATAACAATAGAGGGAAGGTTTCAGAGGAAGCAAAACATTCTTTTTTTTCTTTTTTTTTTTTTGAGACAGAGCCTCAAAAGCTGTCACCCAGGTAGAGTGCTGTGGCATCGCAGCTCACAGCAACCTCCAACTCCTGGTCTCAAGCAATTCTCCTGCCTCCGCCTCCCAAGTAGCTGGAACTATAGGAGCCTGCCACAATGCCTGGCTGTTTTTTTGGTTGTACCCGTCACTGTTTGGCGGGCCCGGGCTGGATTGGAACCCGCCAATTCAGGTGTATGTGGCTGAGGCCTTAACCGCTTGAGCCACAAGCACGGAGCTGAAACAAACATTCTTTGTTTTTGTTTTTTTTGTTTTTTTTTTTAAGACAGTCTCACTAACCCTTTGTAGTCACAGCTCACAGGAACCTCCAACTCCTGGGCCTAGGAGATTCTCTTGCCTCAGCCTCCCGAGTAGCTGGGACTACAGGCACCTGCCACAACGCCCGACTATTTTTTTGTTGTGCAGTTTGGCCGGGGCTGGGTTTGAACCCACCACCCTCGGTATATGGGACAGGCGCCAAGCTGAAGCAAAACATTCTTAACTGTCTTAAGTCTGTAGCTGATGAAGCTTCTGGTTTTGGGAGAGCTTGCTTTGCTGTCTTTGTCATCTGGCTTAGATTTGCTCAGTACTCACTTCTTCCAAACCTTGTCTAGGCATTAAAGGAAAAAGAGTTGGGGAATGATGCCTATAAGAAGAAAGACTTTGACACAGCCTTGAAGCATTACGACAGAGCCAAGGAACTGGACCCCACCAACATGACATACATTACTAACCAAGCAGGTGAGGTCAAAAAAACAAGGGGCAAGAGCGGCGCCTGTGGCTCAGTCAGTAAGGCATCGGCCCCAGCTAAACTGCGACAAAAAACCGGGTGTTGTGGCGGGCACCTATAGTCCCAGCTGCTCTGGAGGCTGAGACAAGAGACTTGCCTAAGCCCAGGAGTTGGAGGTTGCTGTGAGCTGTGTGACGCCACGGCACTCTACCGAGGGCGATAAAGTGAGACTGTCTCTACAAAAAAAAAAAAAACCAAGGGGCAAGGGAATTCTTAAGGGAAGAAGCAAGGACTTACTGTTTTCTCCCTGACCATCCTTCCTTGCAGCGGTGTACTTTGAAAAGGGTGACTACAATAAATGCCGGGAACTTTGTGAGAAGGCCATTGAAGTGGGGAGAGAAAACCGAGAAGACTACCGACAGATTGCCAAGTACGCGTGACCTTCCTGAATACCTTGAGCAGCATGGAGGGTTTGTTGTCCAAGGCTTACATTTTCCTGCTCAGGGAGGAGGGGTGCTCTATATAGAGCCCCTTATGCTAAGAAGTGGCTGCAAAGGAGTTTACAGGAGACCAGACGAAAAGTATTAAAAGAGCACAGTGCCCAGACAGTGATGTGGGTCTTGTTTTTAGTTGCAGGTGCATTTTCTATACAGGATCCGCTCTTGTCTCTGGGTCTGTCCTCAGCAAATGGTTTTCCCTCCTGTCTCTACAGAGCTTATGCCCGAATTGGCAACTCCTACTTCAAAGAAGAAAAATACAAGGATGCCATCCACTTCTATAACAAGTCTCTGGCAGAACACCGAACCCCAGATGTGCTCAAGAAATGCCAGCAGGTGGGTAGGAAAACAGGGAGTGTTCCGTTCCTTAGTAATTGAGTATCACTACTTATTTTATTCTTTATTGTAATCTTAACGAAATCATTATTTAAAATGAGCCTTAACTTTTTCTAGGTAGTAGATTTGGTCATCTCGTGATTCTGCCGTTTTTATCATTTCGAGAGGGGGTCTCTGTTGCCCAGGTTGGGGTACAGTGACATCATCACAGCTCATTGCAACCTCAATCCCCTAGGCTCAAATAGTCTTCCTCCCTCAGACTTGCGAGTAGCTGGGACTAACTCTGCGCTGCCATGCGTTGCTAATTTTTCTTTCTCTCTCTTTTTTTTTTTTTGTAGAGCTGGCGTCTCACTGTGCTGCTAATGCTGGTTTTAAATTCCTGGGCTCATGTGATCCTCCTGCCTGGGCCTCCCAGAGTGCTGGGATCACAGGCATCAGCCACTGAGTCCAGCTTCTTGTCTTTTAATGTTGACAACATGTAGAAAATGATCCAGCTTTTTTGTAGCTCTTATTTTCATTAGCCAAGATTTTAACCTTGAATGTGTTAATATTGAGAGGACTAGTGCATTAGCAGTGTTATGAATCTTACTGTAACTTATCTTTTTTCTTGGGTGTTTGTTTTTTTTGAGACGAGAGTCTCACTCTGTTGCCCTGGGTAGAGTGCTGTGGTATTGTGGCTGACAGCAACCTCAAATTCGTGGGCTGAAGAAATCCTCTGGCCTTAGTCCGGAGTAGCTGGGACTATAGGCACCCTCCATGACACCAGCCTACTTTTTTTGCTTTTAGTGAGCTCTGCTAAAGACTCACTCTTGCTCAGGCTTGTCTCGGACTCCTGAGCTCAAGCAATCCACCCGCCTTGACCTTCCAGAGCGCCAGGATTCAGGTGTGAGCCACTATACCGGCCTAACATTTTTTCTTGTTTTTTACAATCAAAGTGACATACTACTCCTTGATAGCAGTACTCTTTAAAAATTGAAGTCCTAATCTAGATGTTTAGCCCAGTATTAAGATGTTTATGGGAGTTTAAATTACTATTCCAAGAATTATTTACCTTAGGCAGAGAAAATCCTGAAGGAGCAAGAACGGCTGGCCTACATAAACCCTGACTTGGCCTTGGAGGAGAAGAACAAAGGCAATGAATGTTTTCAGAAAGGTACTGCCCACAGCTCAGAAGGGGGGCTCTGTTGGATTGGGGGGAGGGGTTCCTTGGCCTGACTGTAGGGAAAATGGGGCCTGCTAGGAGATGGGGGATTTTTTTTTTTTTAATTTTTTTTTTAATAATTTTATTAAATCATAATTGTGTACATTGGTGCAATCATAGGGCAGAATGTGCTTCATATACAATCAGAAACATTTTTTTTTTTTTTTTTTGAGACAGAGCCTCAAGCTTTCGCCCTGGGTAGAGTGCCGTGGCATCACAGCTCACAGCAACCTCCAATTCCTGGGCTCAAGCGATTCTCTTGCCTCTGCCTCCCAAGTAGCTGGGACTACAGGCGCCCGCCACAACGCCCGGCCATGTTTTGGTCACAGCCGTCATTGTTGTTTGGCGGGCCCGGGCTGGATTCGAACCCGCCAGCTCAGGTGTACGTGGCTGGTGCCTTAGCCCATTGAGCCACAGGCGCCGAGCCAATCAGAAACATTTTGATCGTACTGTGAGAGATAGCCCTCATAGCATTTTCTTAATCACTATATAAAGACATTGATACTCTACATTTAATAAGTTTCACCAGTACCCTACTAAGATGCACCATGGGTGTGATCCCACCAATTGCCCTCCCTCCACCCCTCCTCCCCCCCCCAATGATACGTTTTCATGGGTGTTTCAAAAAAGAAAAAAAAATACAGTGGTGTTCAATGACGTCAAAGGGAAGGCAGCCAGGCTGAGGCTGCGTGGCCAGCCCTACTACTTCAGCCTTCTCTGTGTGCTCATCACCAAC
>CAUYRH010072626.1:0-18437 GCA_963574655.1 Perodicticus potto
TATTTGTTCCCGTTTTATTTTTTTACTTCAAAATAAGGTATGTGGAGTGTGCATAGGAATTTGTTCATAGTTTTTTTTTTTTAAACTATAGTCCGGCCCGCCAACAGTCTGAGGGACACTGAACTGGCCCCCTGTTTAAAAAGTTTGAGGACCCCTGCTCTAGACAGCTCTCCTTCCGGGGAGTGGGAAAATACAGGCTCTGTAACAACAGTCTCTAAACTCATCATTCCTTGCTGCCTCCTCCCATTTTTTTTTTTTTTTTTTGGTTGAGACAGAATTTTACTATGTCACCCTCGGTAGAGTGCCATGGCGTCACAGCTCCCAGCAACCTCCAACTCTTGGGCTCAAGTAATTCTCTTGCCTCAGCCTCTCAAGTAGCTGGGACTACAGGCACCCGCCACAACACCCAGCTATTTTTTTGTTGCAGCTGTCATTGTTTTTAGCTGACCGGGGCTGGACTCGAACCCACCACCCTTGGTGTATGTGGCTGGCACCATAACCACTGTGCTAAGGGCGCACAGCCTGCCTCCACCTTCTTGAGCCATGGAAGCCCTTGTGCTCATGTTCTCCTCCTGTGTGACTTTCTATTCTTCTTTAACTCTGGAGGCAGCACTTCATTCCCTTACTCCAGAGCCTTCCCACAGGGGCTGGTGGTAGGCAGCCATCCTCAGGGACATTATCCGTCTCCTTCTACATGTATCCTTACCTTGGGAAATCTTTCTTTGTACACATGATTCATCATTATTATTTCACTGTCGAAGGAAACTGGGGATCGTCCAGGACTAAATAAGAAAGAAATGATTGTTACTTTAGTGTTGTTATAGAACTATCAAGAGCCCCTGCCCATCCCACTGTCTTCAGCACCCTGCACACTCCCACCTTCGTGAGTGCTGAGTTTCAGAGCCTTTCTTATTCATGGAGTTCCCACAGTACCCTGTTCAGTTCAAAATGGTACCATCTGGAACTAGGCTTTCTTCCTACAGGAAGCTTGGCTTTCAAAAACACCTCTGCCAGAGCCTGGAAAGGCCTAGAAAGGAGGAACCTACTCTTAAGTCCACTGATAGCTTTCCTAGGATGACCTCCCCCAGGATT
Source organism: Perodicticus potto (assembly GCA_963574655.1). Taxonomy (NCBI): domain Eukaryota; kingdom Metazoa; phylum Chordata; class Mammalia; order Primates; family Lorisidae; genus Perodicticus; species Perodicticus potto. Next base: position 1,093 of record CAUYRH010072626.1, read on the forward strand.
CTGTGTCCTTTAGTTTTGGCCAGTGGTGTTGAGTATACCCCAGCATGTTCTAGGAATCAAAGCAAATCAAACTATCACCAGAGTAAGACTGTGTGCACCCATATTTTTTCTCCAAACTAGCTGTAGCCAACAAGACTAACTTGGGCTCTGATCTGAGGGATGAATGAGGCCAATCCATCCTGCTGTGAGTTATAAGTTTGGGTCATCTATTGTAGGGAGCCAACATGTTATCAGCATTAATTTATCATCTTCCACAATAAGCTAAATCTTCCACATGCATGGTTAGATATCCTTAAAAGGTTTCAAAGTTTGAGCCACACAGATGAATAGCTATTTTGGTTCTGCCCAGTTTGGTGTCTCTGACAGGTGATCACGGCTGGCCTAGGTTCAGAACTGTTCTTCTCTTTCTTCCCTGGAATGGGCTATGTTTTGCCTCCTGCATTGATGCACATTACCAGGGAAAGAAGAGTAAATACAGCAGGGATTTCTCTGAGTATCAGTGTGATCCTCTCAATCTCAACTGCTCAGACCTGTAATCCTAGCTAGTTGGGAGGCTGAGGCAGAGGGATCGCTTGAGGCCAGGAGTTCGAGACCAGCTTGAGCAACACAGCAAGATCCCATTTCTAAACAAGATTAAAAAAATTAGCCAGGCATAGTGGCCCATGCCTGTAAGTCCTAGATACTCAGGATGCTAAAGAGGAAAGATCAACTCTTGGGAAAGCCCAAGAGTTCAAGTCTCCAGTCAGCTATTATCAGGCCACTGCACTCCAGTCTGGTGACAGAGTGAGACTGTGCCTCAAAACAATACCCAAAAACCAAACAAGCAAAAAGTAATCTCAACTGGCCTAAAAGGTACCCTTTGTTGTGTGTGGACTGCTGAGACTACCAAGACTCAGGTGTTCCTCTGTGAGACACAGACAGTTACTGAGGACCCACAATCACTCATTTGTATTCTTAATCCTCCGCACTGAAGCCCTGGGCATCATCTTCATCAATCTTTGAACCTGTGGTCTGGCCAAGCTTACTCTCTGCCATTCATAGTGCCAACATTACCTGAAGGTGTCTCTTCCTTGGAGACATTGCTCCTCTGGGACCCCACCCTGTACACACTAGCCAGTTAGTTTCTTCTCAGGTTCCCTGGAAAGCTGAGCTCAGTCACTAAAGTCATTCTCATTTTAATCTCCATTGTCTTGCTTAACCTGGAATTGTGGCACAGATTTCCAGCTAATACCAAAGCGAATGGACAATTAATCTAAGGAATTCACAAATAAATCAGCTGTTAAGAGTTGTTGGGTTTAATTAGCTGAGCACTGTGGCAGGAGCCTGTAGCCCTGGCTACTCAGGAGGCTGAGGCAGGAGGATTGTTCAAACGCAGGAGTTTGAGGTTGCTGTGGGTTGGGCTGAAACCATGGCACTCTAGCCTAGGTGAAAGAGTGAGACTCAGGTGATTCAGAGAATATAGAGATCCAGCATGGCATTTAATTCTGCCTTTAAATCAGACTTCTTCCCCAAGTCAGCTACCTGTGTCTTCAACAGCAACTTTTTTAGCCGGCCAAGCTCATACATCCCAGGCCTGTGAGTTCTGTGGCAGGATAACCACCAGATTCGACAATATCATTACTCTCCTTTTACTAAATGCAGTCTAAAGTATACTTCTACTGCTAACTACATTTAAAGGGAAAAAAAGAGGGACAACTTGACAGCATTGTCAAATACTTCTTGGAGTGAGATGTGCTGAGCTGTACCTGAAGCCAAAAAGAGATTGAGCTTTGCTGGATTTGACTCACCTAAGCTGGCCAGTGTGCTATGCCAGGGGTTGTCAAACTACAGCCTACAGATCAAACATGGCCTATTGCTTTTGTTGTAAATAAGGTTTATATATTATCTGTGGATGTTTTCATAATACAACATAGCTATAAGTAGTTATGAAGGGCTATATGGCCTACAACACCTACGATATATACTGTCTTGTCCCTGTATGAAATAAGTATGCCAACTCCTGTGCTATGCATACAAGCTGATATCCAGAGGTATGGGGGGCAGAAGACAGAGAGCACTCCTCACCTGAGGCTGCGGGAGCGGGGCCGCATGGCTGGGGACTGCCGCCCCTCCTCGTCTGGTACACTCTCCGTGCTGAAATGCTTTGTCAAAAAGTGCAGCTCATCAGCTGTAGGCTGGAAAGGCAACTGATGCAGCTTTTCCTGTGAGGAGCATGATGACTAGCGGGGAAAACATGAAGAGACAACATTAAAGACATGCCCGAGTATGGTCCAGGAATGGAGAAGGACCAAAAATGGTCTAGGACTTTCTGATCAATGTAAACCCAAAGCAGGTCTTCTTTCCTTGCTCCCTTTAGTCTTGACTGTGGGTCATCCTGTTCACCTCTAGTCCTTCAGAGCCTTCAGCCCCAAGGAAGCCAAGACACTAGAGTCTTGAGGAATTGTGCAGGAGCTGGACCCAGACCTGCCTGGGCTGTGAGAACTCAGCAACTATTCAGGAGCCTCTTTAGCTGGTAAAAAGTGGGATCTTCTGCATGGATCCTTGGCTTTCAATGAAACGTTTAGCTAGCTGGAAGGGTAAGTCATTAATAAATCATGCTTCCTGACTTGGGACATGTCCCAGGTATGCCTGGCTGCAAATGACATCCCCTTCCACAACCTGAGAGAGCTGCCCCGGGCATGGCTCAGCAATGTTTCCTTTTGGCTGTGATCCAGAGGAGAAATGGCCCTGTCGAGGCTGTGAAGACTGTGTCCACATGCTAGAGACACCAGCCGGTAAGAACATATAGCAGGGAAGAAAATTATTTTCAGACAGGGACATGAAGAATAGATTTGACCTGAAAACCATCATGAATTCAAAACACAGCTTGCCGACAGAAGATTCCTGACAAGTGACCATGGCCAATCACAGTCACCTGAGGAAGGGCCACTGCTAGTGCTGCCAGCCGGATGCCTGCAGACCCGGCCACAGCCGAGGTGACCCACTAAGCCCCAGGATCAGGGAATTTCCGCTTTACCTGACAACATTGGCCACAACAGCAGGCAAGTTGAACACTGTCAGTCCACTTTCAATTTATCAACTTACCAAGGAGTCAGCGCTAAAGCCCTGCACTGAGAGGACTCTGTTGCTGTAGGGTCAATACCAAGGGAGAAATCTGCACTTTGGGGGCTCACAGTGAACCCCTACTCTTGGGAAACACTATGAGACATGAGGTTATAAACAGCTAGTCGGGAGGTCTCCACGGGGCTGTCCTAGCCATATTTTTATAAATAATTTGGATCAAAGCTGCAGAGAGTATCCTCACTCAACTGCAGCTCACATGAAGCTGATGGAACAATTCTAACTTGTGGTGGGAAAAACTGGTATTTTAAAGTGAAGAGGTGCTGAAGAGGAATCCTTAGACATCTGGCCAATCCTTAGACTCTTACCTTAGGTCTAAAAAATGTCATCTGTCTGAGTATAGGATTATGGGGGGAAAGGTGTTTACTAGGGAAAGACATTAAGCTTAGCAGCTGCCAAAGACCAGTGAGATCTTTGGATTAGTTTAAGAGTAATTATCTAGCTCAAAGAAGGAAATAATATTCCTCTTCTCTGCTAGGGATTCAAGAATAAAGATACTCTGAGGGAAGACCCAGTGAATGCTGGAAGGAATAGGGATGGCTCACCAGGTTATGTGGCGTATAAGCCTAAAATGTGTCTTCCATATTTGGCCCTTTACAAAACAAGCTTCCTAACCCTGTCATCTTTGTTCAATGAGAATGATTTGTTTTAGGGTCAATTGTGCATAATAGCCATTAGCACGTATGTTAGAATATTATCTTCTCTAAAAGAATTACAATTAAACATTTGAGAGACATACCAAACTTGGATATCAAATAACAATCACTCCTCCTTTCTTTATTGAAAGAAAAAGGTGGTGGATTAATTCTTTGGGACATGGGGAGGGTGATCTGTTCTTGGTTGCAGTTCTAGAAATAATGTTGGGGAGGAGGGCAACTGTGCCTAGAAGTCCCCATGCCTGGCCTTACCAGCAAAGCCTAAGTCCATCCTCAAGCCTTTCTCTGACTCCACTAAGGACAGGGTGCTGGTTAATCCTTTCCAAAGGCATTGATGGGTCTGGCTATGGCTATCAAGGATCACCAGCCCTCTAGCCACTCAGCAGCATCCCCAAGCAACCCCTTTGGATTTGGCTTTGGAGGAGAAGTTGAGAACCATTTTGGAACACTGGGTAGAGAGTAACAACCATAGGGAAGTAGCTCTTTAGGGTGAAGGAAGTATGGCCACAGATTTGGCTACTTACTGAGACAGTGGAGCTAGGAGTGTTTGTTCCATACCCTGAAGAAGGCAAAGAAGCCAAAGACCAGCGCCGTCCATCAGTCCTATGTAAGAAAAGCACATCAGGCAGTTTCTACAGGACCCACCCTGAGCCCAGGACCTGCCTGTCTGTCCGTCAGCATCTTGGAAGCTGTTAATTCATGGAAGGGCTCTTCCCGAGTCAAGCCTGTACTTCTCAGTCTAGTATATGCTTTCACATTGCTGTCCGACATGGGGCCTATTCTGTTTTCTCCACAAAGTCAGACATCATAAGGTGTCCATGACTTTACATAAAAGCATCTGCTATATAATATTGTGCTTTTGTAATATATGTTTTTATACTTTCAACTTATTCACTTTCAGAGAAGCAGTAACAAAGGAGTCCAGTTACAGGCATTATCACAAGGACAGAAGTGCTGCCAAAATGCACTTCCTTTTTTGAAGGCTCCATGTGAATGAAGGGCTCTTTGGTCTTTCCCAGGTCAGTAGGCTGACAACCAGGAAGAAGTAGACCATCATCTGGGTCCAAACTGAATGTCAATTGATAGCAAATAGTTACATGCTTCCTAGATCCATCATGACCCAAAACCCCAGACTCTGAAAATGCCTGCAAAGAGTGACAGTAGGAAAGAGGAGAGAGGTGAGAGACTCTTAGCTGTTTATGAGGCTTTAGGGGAGACTTCCTGCTGCTCTCAAAAGGATGCACCCTGAAGCTTATCACAAAGAATCACAGCTGTCTGCTTTACTCTAGAGGAGAAAGATCAAGCAGGTATCCATTTTATAATATACACTTGGGATTCTTTGCTTGGATCATGGGATGAGATATAAAGGATTCTTTCTTTTTTTTTCTTATTTTTTGAGACAGAGCCTCAAGCTGACACCCTGGATAGAGTACTGCGGCATTACAGCTCACAGCAACCTCCAATTCCTGGGCTCAAGTGAGTCTCCTGCCTCTTCCTCCCAAGTAGCTGGGACTACAGGCGCCCGCCACAATGCCCAGTCATTTTTTGGTTGCAGCCGTCATTGTTGTTTGGCAGGCCCGGGCTGGATTTGAACCCGCCAGCTCAGGTGTATGTGGCTGGCGCCTTAGCCCATTGAGCCACAGGCACCGAGCCAGGATTTTTTCTTATGGAGCTTAGGGATATAGCCTCAGTTGGACAAAAACTTCTTTGCATCTACTCACAGAACCTTAGATCATAAGCAATGGAGGATCCTTCTGAGTCTGTATTATAATTTTTAGAGAAAATATTAAGACTTAGAGGTTTGGGTGATTTGTTCAGTTGTGGTAGGGACAGGGAGACAAAGAAGCAAAACAAAAACCCAAAAAACCAAAAAAAAAAACAAACAAACTTGCTGGGGCTTTTCCTTTTGAAGCACTGCTCCCCACCCTTGCCGATATCTAAGTTTTCCTACCCTGCTCTATCAGGTGTTAGCTAGGGTTTTATTCCACATGCACAACTCAAACTTCAAGCCACCCAGGCAGCAACATGCATAAATTACAATTCTGTAGGAACCTAGTCTCTGAGGCAAAGAAATGTCCAGGAACAAACATGACATTCTCCCCAACTTTTTTGTTGGATCCTGGGAACTCCACACAATAAGCAAGTTGATTCCAGGAAAAGATGAGACAAGTATTACTTGGAGATGGATTTCCTTGTTAAATATACTCATTCACAAGTGGTTTTCCCATCTTTAGAAAGAACTGCATGGCAGCTATTTCTCGGTCTAGTGAAGAGAAGGGGCCACCAGAGTCAGAAAGCAATGCCACCACAGGATGCCCTTCTTCCCTCTACCTGGTCACCTCACTGGGTGACTGAGGAAAGTGTGGGCATGAGGGTGACTTGTCCCTAGGCTCAAAAGTTGGAACAATTCAGCAATTCCTGCTCCAAGCATATGCACTCTGAGCCTCGGTTCCAGCAGGTAGAGGGATCCCTTAGGGCCTCCTTGCTAGATAAGAAAGGCCCAATGTTCATACCCACATTCAGAGAAGAATCATCACAACCAGTTCTCACCCAGCACAAAACCACAAACCACATATTCTGGCCAAGCATAGCAGTTTCCCAGACCCTCTCCCCATCACACCCACTATTACCTGTCTGCCCTGTGTCCATGGCTGCAGTGAAAAAACATACATTACAGTGAGAACCAAAAAGAACCGGAAAGTGATCTTTTTGACCCCTGGTATTTGGTCTAGCTTGGCACAGGCAAACCTTCTGTTTAGGAACGTCTGGGAGCTTGAAGTGAAATCGTAAGACTGATGGGTCTAGACTCAGCATTGTATTCAATCTTTTTTGTGATATTCCAACCTAAGGTGATCCTATAAGGCTCCAGCCTAACCTCAGTAACCTAGGAACAAACAATTCTTGATACCCTGTTAGGCAGAGCTGAACCCCTGCTCCACACCTCCACCAATAATGAGCAGTTTTTACCACTATGTTCTACAAGAAGACAGTCCAAGCTACTTGGGAGGGTGAGGCAACAGAATAGCTTAAGCCCAAGAGTTTAAGGTTGCTGTGAGCTGTGACACCACGGCACTCTACCAAGGGCAACATAGTGAGACTCTGTCTCAAAAAAAAAAAAAAAATAAGGCCAGAGATCCATGTTCCTCCATACACATGACTAAAACGTCAGGCCACCTAGCACAGACCTGTTGGGTCTGAGTGGTAATACCAGGCTCCAAAGCCGCCTGGTTGGTCCTATTCCTGAAGCCCGGGTAATGAAGCAGATAGAAGGCATCCAGTGGCCGTTCCCTCTGCCTAGAATGGTCTACACCAGCGGTTCTCAACCTGTGGGTCATGACCCCTTTGGGGCTCTCCTGCATATCAGATATTTACATTACAATTAATAACAGTAGCAAAATTACAGTTATGAAGTAGCAATGAAAATAACATTGGGCGTCACCACAACATGAGGAACTATATTAAAGGGTCGCGGCATTAGGAAGGTTGAGAACCACTGGTCTACATACACCTGGGTCCTCGTGCCCAGCGTAGCACCTGCTTTTCATCCTTCAGGGGGTTCACACATCCACCTGGTGTAGACTCTCCTGCCCCATTCCTTTCCTTTTCTTTCATGTAGCATCACGCTCCTTCCCCTTCATGGTGCTGTCCTAGGTTATAACCATATATTTGGTGTTTGTGTGTTCACTTATCATCAGTTTCCCCTAGCACGTATTTGATTAATAAGCGCTGACTGAGTGTTTATTATGTACTAGAAGACACAGCTTTCAACAAATTAAGGTATCCCTATTAGAGGATTCTGGTTGAAAACATGCAAACAAGAAAGTATCAGTTATTGATAAATGCTAATTTGAAAATAAAACTAGATGATTTGGCCAAGCATGGTGACTCGTGCCTATAATCCCAGCACTTTGGGAGGCTGTGGTGGGAGGACTGCTTGAGGCCAGGAGTTTGAGTCCAGCCTGGTGAACATAGTGAGACTCTATTTCTATAAAAATTAAGAACAATTTAGCCAGCTGTGGTGACAAACGCCTGTAGTCCCAGCTACTTGGAGAGGCTGAGGCAGGAGGGTTATTTGAGCCCAGGAGTTGGAGACTGCAGTGAGTTGTGATTGCACCTCTGCACCCCAGCCTGGGTGACAGAGTGAAATCCTGTCTCAAAAACAAACAAACAAAAAATCCCCAGCAGACCCCAAATAATATGACATAGAATGTCAAGGGAGCCCTTTAGATTTTATGTTTAAGGAAAACTTCTCTGAGGAGGTGACATTGACATGAGACATGAATGACAAGAAAGAGTTAACTAAGTGAAGTTCTAAGGGACAGCATTCCTCACAAAGGAAATGGCCAGCACACAGACTCTACTATAGTAGACTGTGAGTTCCAAGAAGCAGGGACTATCATCATTTCTATTTTATTACCACTATGTAAGTAAACACCCAATGGACTGCTTAGTTGGTGCTCAGTAAAAAAATTTATTGGATGAATGAGAAATGACTCAATGCCACCTATAGAGATGGGGTCACAGGTCCCACTGTCCCAGGTCACACCTACTCAGAAGCTACAAAGTCCAGGCAAGAAGTCTAGGGAAAGTCAGTCTTTTCAGCTGGGTTGGAAAAACAAATGCATCAATCCAGCATATTCTTTTTTTTTTTTTGAGACAGAGTCTCACTTTGTTGTCCTCAGTAGAGTCCCGTGGCATCACAGCTCACAGCAACCTTCAGTGATTCTCTTACCTCACCCTCCCAAGTAGCTGGGACTACAGGCACCCACCACAACGCTCGGCTATTTTTAGAGATGAGGTCTCGCTCTGGCTCATGCTGGTCTTGAACCTGTGAGCTCAGGCATACCACCCACCTAGGCCTCCCAAATGCTGGGATTACAGGTGTGAGCCACCGCACTCAGCTCCAATCCAGCATATTCTTATAAAGTGATCCTACCTGGATCTTAGATGAATCCTTGGAAGAAACCTGGGTGAAATTTGTTTTAAATAAGGCAACTGGTTCAGGAAGGGCATCCAAGTCAGCTGCCTAACCTGTTCATTGTCTTATTAGCTATAAAGAATTCTGGAGAAGGAGGAGATGGATTTCTTCTGGGTTGTCATTTGAATAGTGAGATATGCGGCTTCTAGAAATGTGTTCTTTTTCTGTTGTATCTTTTTCTGAAGTATTCCCTGTCAATAAAAGTTCCCAAATCTAGAACCACTATTTTTTTGGAGGTCTTGATACCAGAGACTAACCAAAAAAAATTTAAAAAATTATAAAAAACTCTGCCAAAAAAATCTCAGAAAAAGTTCTGAAAAGAAGGTATTTGTATATGGAGCTCAGGTGTGTGATTTCAACTCACATTCATGCAAGTGACACATATTCTGGTCACTGATGAGGTTTTCTATCAACTTACCTACGGGCAGGAACAAAGGAAAAGTGAGCAGGTGTATTTGGAGAGAAATTCCGGGGACTGTCCAAAGGACTGTTACCTGTGGATGGGGAAAGGAAAAGAAACCCTCTGTGAGGTTTGCTTCACAGGGGGGTTGACCTGACCTTTAGGTAGAAATCTTCCCCCAGCATACAGACAATTAACCTATACCATTATTTCCTCAGGCCCTCCATCAGTTTAATGATTCTCTCTACAAAGTTTCACAGCTCAGGTCTTCTCCCTTGTTCCCAAGGTGTATGTTTTTTTTTTTTTTTTGAGACAGAGCCTCAAGCTATCACCCTGGATAGAGTGCTGTGGCATCACAGCTCACAGCAACCTCCAGTTCCTGGGCTCAAGCGAGTCTCCTGCCTCTGCCTCCCAAGTAGCTGGGACTGCAGGCGCCCGCCACAACGCCCGGCCAGTTTTTGGTTGCAGCCGTCATTGTTGTTTGGCCGGCCTGGTCTGGATTCGAACCCGCCAGCTCAGGTGTACGTGGCTGGCGCCTTAGCCCGCTGAGCCACAGGCGCCGAGCCTCCCAAGGTGTATGTAACAATCCATGTCTCTCAGACATCCACTCCAGACCTATGAGCAACTTGCCTATTTCTGTCCTCCTAAGAATGCCCCAAACTCCAATCTGTCTTGTCAAGTTAACCCACCTAAAAGTGCTCATTCAGTGTAGATGGTATAGCAAATGCTCAAGCATCTCTCAAAGGGCAACAGGACTACCAGTCCTCAAGTTTCTTGCATATAAACTATGTATCTCTGCACACTGTACCCAAGGGGGAAACTAGGAACATGTATGTTTTAAGGGGAAACAGGTTCTGAGGTAGGGACTCAGGATAAGAATGTTCTTCCATAATCAAGGTCCTCAAGCCTGCAAATCATACCCAACTTCCTCATGGTGTAGAAATTACCATCATCTCTTTATTAGTTTTCATGTGTTCCCCTATACCATGCTAATTTAAAACTCAGAATGTCTGAATGAAACTGTGCTTACCTTTGTTCTAATCACAACAGTATTTGAACGTAACTAAGCCTACCATACTTCTCTGATCTAGCTGCTGGTACTTAGGAGACCTAGTTGGCAGAAGCTGTTAATGTGCCTCTACCCAAAAGGCCATGTCTCAGTAAGTACTATACACCATGATTTGATGACACCCACCTAACCTCTCCCTACCTCCCCATGTGTGTGCTCACCTCTGTACATTAACATTGGCTATGAGGAACTGAAGCTGCTCGGAGGCAGCTCAACGTGTCCTGGCTTTCTCTTGGATGGTTTGTTTCCTGCATAGGGTATGGATGTTCCTAGGTACCACAAAGATGCCCTGTTGTTTCCCATTACCTCTAACAGGGTCTTAGATAGCACTTAGTATCTTTCTGTACTAATTTAGTAAAAACCAGCCTCTCAGCCCAGAGTGCTCCTACTACTCTTACTACCTCACAGAGCACCTCTATATCAATGATATAAAGGCATTCTCTTTAGTTGAACTAATTAGGAAGAGGCACCTTAGCGTCCTTTCATCCCCAGGGACACAAAATGCACAGATTTCCTACCTACCTAGTTCTCTACCTAGTACGAACTCTGGGTTTTCCATGCTATGTGTTAAGGCTGTCTGTTAGGACCTATTCCCATCTGCTGGCTAGCACAGGCCACCACGAAACCAGAGAAGTGACATGAGTGGTTGATTCCTTAGTCAGGACTTAGTAAGGATCAGGCCTCTGCAGAAATATCAAGACTTCTTTAAACAAACAAAAAAATCTGTTCCTGGGTGGCGCCTGTGGCTCAAGGAGTAGGGCGCCGGCCCCACATACCGGAGGTGATGGGTTCAAACCCAGCCCTGAACAAAAAAAAATCTGTTCCTTTTTGATAGTGTTATTTCAAAGATTAACAAGTACCTACAGTTTGATCCTGACAACTGTTGGTTCCCAAAATCATACAGCCAAAGCTTCAAGGAAATTCCTGGACATGATGAGTACCCACCCTATAAACCATGACTAGCCTTCCAAGAACCAGACCTGGTGTGGGTTACAAGGTAAAATACAGAGAGGTTCAAAGAATCCTCCAGGTGCTCAAAGTAAAGTTAGAGATACATAAAACACACTAGAAATAACTAACACCAAGAAGAAAAAAGGCATTACAAAATTACATAAACAGACCAGGCATGATGACTCACACCTATAATCATAGGACTCTGGGAGGCTGAGAGGTGGGAGGTCATTTGAGTTCAGGAGCCCGAACAAAGCAAAACCTCATCTCTACTAAAAATAGAAAAATTAGCTGGGTGTGGTGAAGTATGCATGTAGTCCTAGCCACTTGGGAGGCTTAGGTAGGAAGACTGCTTTAGCCCAAGAGTTTGAGGTTGCAATGAGCTAGGATAACCACTACATTCTAGCCACGGCAACAGAAACCAAAACCCTACCACACAACTGTAGAATATACATTCTTTTTAAGTGTATGTGGAATGTTCACTAAGAAAGATTCATATTCTAGGCCATAAAATAAAACTTAACTAATTTAAAAAGGAATCAAGCCATGTAAAATGTTTTCTGACCACAGTGAAACTGAATTAGAAATCAATGACAGAAAGATCTCTGGACGATTCCCACATGTTTGGAAAGAAAACAACACACTTTAGAATAATTTGTGGGTTGAATAAGAAATCAAAAGGGAAATTAGAAAAGTATTTTGAACTCAATAAAAATGAAAACTATAACATGTCACAGTTCTTTCTTTCCCCCAAAATAAAAAGTTTATTTTAAGAAGAGACAATAACCAAGGAAACAACAACAAAACAAGCTTTGTGCATTAATAAATAAAACAGAACCAAAAAAAGAAAAAAAATGTAAAAAGAAAATAAAAATCTCAAGGCCACCCCAACTCTTTTTTTTTATTTTTTGAAACAGAGCCTCAAGCTGTCGCCCTGGGTAGAGTGCCATGGCGTCACAGCTCACAGCAACCTCCAACTCTTGGGCTTAAGTGATTCTCTTGCCTCAGCCTCCCAAGTAGCTGGGACTAGAGGCACCCACCACAACACCTGGCTATTTTTTGGTTGTCATTGTTGTTTGGCAGTTCCGGGCTGGATTCGAACACGCCAGCTCTGGTGTATGTGGCTGGCCACTTGAGCTACCGGCGCCGAGCCCACCCCAACTCTTTACACAAAAGTGAAGGCAAAGGCCTAGGTTACCTGTGAAGAATGGGCCCCAAGAACGGGCCCCACAGATCATTCACTAAGGAAATTCCTTGCTGACCTCCCATAAGCAAGAATATGCAAATTGTAACTTTAGGTCTGTAGGCTATGGCCAGCTCCTAAACCAAAGCTTGATTCCACACTAATTATAAGTTTATCTTCAGAGGCAGCAGAACAGAGATAGGACCAGACATTCTTCCACCTACCCAGGGACATCGACATAAGTGATGCTTCCTTTACTTTCCTTTTTCTCTTGCTTTTTAATTCTAAAAAATTTAGAATATACAAGTGATTTTTCCTTACAAGGATGAACTGTATCATGCAGAAGTCAGAGCTTTCAGTGTCTGCATCACCAGAATAGTGTACATTGTACCCGATACGTAGATTTTTATCCCTCTCCTCCCTTAGTTTTCAATGTCCATTACATTACTTTATGGTCTTATATACCCCTTATTTTGCTCCCACTTACAAGTGAGAATATGTGATATTCACTGTCCCATTCCTGAGATACTTCTCTTAGGATAATGATCTCCAGTTCCATCCAAGTTGCTGCCAAAGACATCATTTCATTTCTTTTCATGGCTGAGTAGTACTCTGTAATATAGTGTGTGTGTGTGTGTGTGTGCGTGTGTGTATGTATACATACATATACACACATTTTCTTTATCCACTTATCTGTTGATTAAAGCATTTCTTTGAGTGAAAATTATAACATTACATTCCTACATTAGAAAAGGTCTCAGTTCAATAACCTCAGTTTTTACCTTAAGAAATTAGAAAGACAGTAAAATGAAACCCAGAAAAAAGGAAATCATAAAGATTATAACTACCAGAAAATAATAGAGAAAATAAACAAAATCATGCACAGAGATCACTGAAATTAAAATTACTGACAGAGGAAAAAAAATTACTGATCAGGGGAAAAAAAAAAAGAGAGAAAACACAAATTACCAAAATCAAGAATGAGAAAGGTGACATTCCTATGGACTCTACAGATATCAGAAGAACGATAAAGCAGTATTATGAACAACTTTATGCCAATTCATTTGACAAATAAAGTGAGCCTGAAAAATTTCTTGAAAGATACAAACTACCAAAGCTCACTCAGGAAGAAAACAGATAACCTAAATAGTACTGAATCATTTAATGAAAATAAATTTATAATTAAAAATCTTCTCAGGTGGCGCCTGTGGCTCATTCAGTAGGGCGCCGGCCCCATATACCGAAGGTGGTGGGTTCAAACCTGGCCTCGGCCAAACTGCAAAACAGAAAAATAGCCGGGCGTTGTGGCGGGTGCCTGTAGTCCCAGCTACTCGGGAGGCTGAGGCAAGAGAACTGCCTAAGCCCAGGAGTTGGAGATGGCTGTGAGCTGTGTGACGCCACGGCACTTTACTGAGGGTGATAAAGTGAGACTCTGTCTCTACAAAAAAAAAAAAAAAACCTTCTCATGAGGTTGGGTGCAGTGGCTCATGCCTATAATCCTAGTACTCCAGAAGGCCAAGGCTGCTGGATCATCTGAGCTCAGGAGTTTGAGACCAGCCTGAGCAAGAGTGAGACTCTGTCTTTATTAAACAAAAAATAAAATGAGAAAGAAAGAAAGAGAGAAAGAAAGACTGACAGACTAGCTGGGCACTGTGGCTAGTCCCCAGCTACTTGGGAGGCTGAGGCAAGAGGACTGCTTGAGCCTGAGAGTTTGAGGTTGCTGTGAGCTAGGACACCACAGCATGCTAGCCAGGGTGGCACAGTGGCACTCTATCTCAATCAATCCTTCACACAAAGAAAACTCCAGGCTCAAATGGCTTCCCTGGAGAATTGTGCCAAATATTCAAAGAAGAAATAATACATAATTATACACAAATTCTTCCAGAAAATAAAAGAGGAGGGAATTATTTCCCAACTCCTACTATAAGGTCTGCATTACCCCATACCAAAACCAGAATAAGACATTATAAGAAAACTACAGACCAATTATCTCTTATGAATACAGATTCATACATTCTTAAAGTTTTAGTAAACCAAATACAAAAATATATGAAAAGGCTAATATTAATACATCACAACCAAGTAGCATTTATCTCAGGAACGTAGGTTGGTTTAAAATCTGAAAAATCAATCAATATAACATACTCTTTAACAGGCTAATAAAGAAAAAAGCTATTATTTCACTAGACACAAAAAAGCATTTGACAAAAATCCAACAACTTTTGATAAAAACTTTTAGCACTCTTGAATAGTTCCCATTTTCTCAAGTCAATAAAGCGATGACAAATCTATGGGTCACATCACAGTTAACGGGAATGACACAATGTTCTAAGATAGGAACAAGGGAAGGATGTCTGTGCTCACCATTTCATTCAAAATTATACTGGAGGAGGAGATAAAAAAAAAAGGCTGGGCACAGTGGGTCACACCTGTAATCCCAGCACTCTGGGAGACTGAGGCAGGTGGACTGCCTGAGCTCATGGGCTCAAGACCACCCTGACCAAAAGCAAGACCCTGCCTCTAAAATAGCTGGATGTTGTGCTGGGCGTCTATAATCCCAGCTACTAGGGAGACGAGGCAAAAAAACTGTTTAAGTCCAAGAGCTTGAGGTTGCTGTGAGCTATGATGTCACAACACTCTACTGAGGTGACACAGTGAGACTCTGTCTCCAAAAAAAAAAAAAAAAAAAAAAAAATTGTACTAGAAGATCCAATCCAGGGGAATAAGGCAAGTTGCTTTTTTTCATGGACAACATGAGTGTTTACGTAGAAAATTCAACAGAATCATAAATAAGGTTACTAGAATAGGTGAGTTAGCAAAAGGCTGCAGGAGATAAGATCAATATACAAATCAATTATATCTATATTACTAGCAATAATCAGAAATTTAAAATTACATAATTTACAATTGCAATAAAAATGGAATCCTTAGTGATAAATCTCACAAGATATACAAGAACTAAGAACTACACAAAATATTATTGAGAGAAATTAAAGATGATCTAAATAAATGGAAAATAAACCATGTTCCTGGCTTAGAAGATTCAATATATTGGTAAGAAGCCAATTCTCTCGTGAACTAATCTACAGATTCAGCACAACCCCCAAATCCCAGGTGCCTTTTTGATAACCAGATTTCCCAATTTATATGGAAATCCAAAGGACAAAAAAAATGTACATATTGTGCAATTCCATTTTGATAAATTCTATGAAATTCAAAGTAATCTATAAGCAACAAAAAGCAGACCAATGGCTGTCTGGAGACCGAAGGGGTTATACAAAAGGACTTAAGGAAACTTTTGGAGATTATAGGCATATTCATTATTTTGACTGTGGTGATAGTTTTCATGGATGTATTACATGGCACGTGTATGCACATGGCAAAAGTATACTCTGAATACTGTATGTATGTTATATCTCAATGAAATCAGTTTTAAAATAATTATAATATACACAAAACAAATATTTTAAATATTTTGTTTTAATCATGGCAAAAAAGGCTTTTACTCTTTTTTTTGTTTGTTTTTGAGACACAGCCTCAAGCTGTCACCCTGGGTAGAGTGCTGTGGCATCACGGCTCACAACAACCTCCAACTCCTGGGCTCAAGCGATTCTCCTGCCTCAGCCTCCCAAGTAGCTGGGACTACAGGTGCCCGCCACAACGCTCGGCTATTTTTTGTTTTTTTTTTTTTTTTGGTTGCAGCTGTCATTGTTGTTTGGTGGCCCCCGGCTGGATTCGAACCTGCCAGCTCAAGTGTATGTGGCTGGCGCCTTAGCTGCTTGAGCCACAGGCATCGAGCCGGCTTTTACTCTTTTTTGAGAGTGCAATGTGACTGAAGATGGCTTATGGTTTTAGAAACTGTAGGTCTAATCCTTCTGTGATTTTTTAATTTAGATTTTTGACTTAGTTTTATTATAGACAAAAAAATAAACCTCACAAAGACATGTTGTTCCCATGGGAAGAAAGCAGTGATGACTCTGTTTATTAAATCATGATACTTGCTTTTCAGTACCCTCCAGAGAATGACAAATTTCTGTGCTCTGCGATATCAGCACTTTTTCTTAGAAACCAATAGAGAGGTATTATAGTTTCTTTTTTTTTAGACAGAGCCTCAAGCTGTCGCTCTGGGTAGAGTGCCATGGCATCACAGCCCACAGCAACCTCCAACTCCTGGGCTCAAGTGAGTCTCTTGCCTCCACCTCCCAAGTACCTGGGACTACAGGAGCCCGCCACAACGCCTGGCTATGTTTTGGATGTAGCTGTCATTGTTGTTTGGTGGGCCCAGGCTGGATTCGAACCCGCCGGCTCAGGTGTACATGTCAGCCACTTGAGCCATAGGCGTTGAGCCTACAGTTTCATTTTTTTTTTTTTTTTGAGACAGAGCCTCAAGCTGTCACCCTGGATAGAGTGCCGTGGCATCACAGCTCACAGCAACCTCCAATTCCTGGGTGCAAGCGAGTCTCCTGCCTCTGCCTCCCAAGTAGCTGGGACTACAGACGCCTGCCACAACGCCCGGCCATTTTTTTTTTTTTTTTTTTGGTTGCAGCCACCATTGTTGTTTGGTGGGCCCAGGCTAGATTCGAACCCACCGGCTCAGGTGTATGTGGCTGGCACCTCAGCCACTTGAGCCATAGGCACCGAGCCTACAGTTTCATATTTTTAACAAACAACTTCAACACTGATTGAACTTTTCATTTGGAAGATTAAAAACATTACTCCCAATGTTAAGTGGTAGATTTACCAGTTTTTAGAAGTGGCATAATTTTTGTCAACAAAAATCGCATATAGAAGAGAATGTTTCCAAACATCCATTTTCTTTTTTCTTTTTTTTTTTTTTTTTTTGAGACAGAGCCTCAAGCTGTCACCCTGGATAGAGTGCCGTGGCATCACAGCTCACAGCAACCTCCAATTCCTGGGCTCAAGCGAGTCTCTTGCCTCAGACTCCCAAGTAGCTGGGACTACAGGCACCCGCCACAACGCCCGGCCAT
>CAUYRH010072628.1:0-25465 GCA_963574655.1 Perodicticus potto
CTGTCTCTACAAAAAAAAAAAAAAAAGAAGAAAAGAAAGAAATGGGGGTCTCACTCTTGTTCAGGCTGGTCTTGAATTCTCAAGTTTGGGTGATAATCCCACCTTGGCCTCCCAGAGTGATGGGATTACAGGAGTGAGCCACAGTACCTGGCCTAAAGTATTTTTTTTTTTAACTTGGATTTTAATTATGTCCATAAATAGCAACATGAGAATGAAGAATTCTAGGGCTTATACATTATCTCTAGGTGACAGGATTTCAGATTAGTTTACTGATAGGATGATATAACCCAAGATAAAAGAGGCCTAGTATAGTTTTTCCTGATGAAGAACGCCAGTTTAATACATTCAATCCTGACTTCTCTGCCATTTGTCTGTAGAAATAATTGATTTACTGTATGGAGTTTCCAATGTTTACCTGTACCTGATTAAAATGGGCAGAGCGTGGAGTTTTCTACTTATTTCCAGGTGAATTCTTCACATTTCCTGGCTTTTAAAAGTTCCCCTTCCACAAATCTACGACTATGTACCTGCGCCAACCCCAGTCATATAATTTCTCCCCACAGACCTGGACAAATGTGATGGCTTTTGTGGATAGTAGAGGCAGCTAATCCTGTGAAACCAGGCGGATACACCAGCTTCTTTACATTTGTACCTCTAGCCAAAAGGAGTCCAAGAAGGCCAGCGAAACTAATAACACCAAGTTTTGGGAAAAACCCAGGAGAGGTATGTTGGAGATATTCATAGCTGTCGAACCCCAGCTGAACCAAACTTTGCATCTCGGGCTTAGTTTGGCACCAACTTGTATATGGCTTGCAGTGATTTCCCAGCTGTGAGATGCTTTCTTCAAGATGAGTCCGTGGCTCCTCCACATATTTGGATTGACCGTCGGGAACTGAGTAGAGTGAAAGCTCATTAATCTTCACTGGATTTGTGGGGGGGTGAGTCCTTTTTGAGTGCTGCCTTGACTTTGAGTGCGAGCAGGCTCAGACTAGCAGGCCCCACGGACCTCTGAACATGTCACTGGCACGGTGGCTCCGGCAGGGTCAGTATGTTTATATTAAGGTATACATATAGATTGCAAACTTAATAGATTACAGGTCATACAAATGTAACTTTTATATACACTGGGAAACCAAGAACTTGTGTGACTCGCTTTACTGTTTGCTTTATTGTAGTTTTGAACTAAACCTGCAGGATCTCCAAGGTGTGCCTGCAGTGCCGTGAGAGTTCACACACACTTCTCTGTGAGGACAAATGCTTTCCATCCTACATGTGCACGCCAAGGGATGAACTTGCTGCATCATACAATAACTCTGTTTAACCCAGAACTGCAAACTGCTTCCCACAGCAGCTGCACTATTTCCCGTTGGCACCAGCACGCATGAGGGTTCCAATTTCTCCACATTCTTGCCAGCACTTGTGATTATTCATCTTTTTGATTACAGCCATCCTAGCAGGTGTGCAGGGGCATCTCATTGTGATTCTGACTGGCATTTCCCTGACGCTGAATGATGCCGAACATCTCTGTATATGCTTATTACTCATTTCTGAGTTCTCTTTGGAAGTGTATTTATTCAAATCCTTTGCCATTTTTCAGTTGGCTTGTTCTTTTATTATTGATTTATAAGAGTTCTTTATAAATTCTGGATATTAGACTCTTACCAGACACATGATTTGCAAATGTTTTCTCCCACTTTATTGATGGTATCCTGTGAAGCACAAACATTTTTAGCAATAATGAAGTCCAATGTATTTATTTCTTCTTTGTCACTTATGCTTTTGGTACCGTATCTAAAAAACCATTCTTTAATCCATGGTCATGAAGGTTCACTCCTGTGTTTTCACCTGTGAGTCTTAACAATTTTAGCTCTTACATTTAGCTCTTATATTAGCTCTATAGCCCATTTTGAGTTAATTTTTGCACATGGTATAAGGCAGGGGTCCAACTTCTTCTTCTTTTTTGGAAACAGAGTCTCACTCTGTGCCCTGGGCAGAGTGGCATCCTGGCTCACAGCAACCTCAAACTCTTGGGCTCAAGCGATCTTCCTGCTTAGGACTCCCAAGCAGCTGGGACTACAGGCACCTGCCATCACACCTGACCAGTTTTTCTATTTTAGTAGAGACAGGGTCTTGCTCTTGTTTGGGGTGGTCTTAAACTCCTGAGCCCAAACGATCCACCCTCCTCGGCGTGGACATACAGTTTTGTAGAGGATTGAGTGTTATACTTAACAGTAACATGCAGAGAATTGTAAATCATACTTACTGTAACAGTTACCAATCTCAGGACTCATCTGAGGATTGCTGAAAACAAGACACTCTCCTGACAAGCCTGGGAATCTCTCATCACTCGGAGCCTCACCTCTTGTGGCTTGTGCTGTCCACCTGGGTCTCCTGTGATCATTCCTGCGGCCGCCACACAGTTTTCCCAGCATCATCAGCTGAACGCCAAGTGATCTGAATGTGCGCCTCTAGTTAAGAACCACTGGATTCTAATCTAACATCTTTGTTCTACAGATAAGAACATTTAGGCCTGGAGAGCTTATGTTAAAATGAAGGAAAATTCAGAAAAGGAGAAAACTTGGCTCCTATTCTTCAGCAGGTCTCAGTTTAGTGGGGAGACAAACATCTAACGTGGGTGTTGAGAACCAATCACAGAAATTCATACAGAGTAGGGTGAGAGCAGAGTGAAGGGACTAATTAAGAAACTGCCTGGTGATTTAAGCTAAGATTCACCAGGGAGGGTCATGCTAGGCTAATAATAATAATAATAATAATCTCATTTACAGAAGCGTGTAGACTGGAATCTTGCAGGACACAGCGGGGAACAGGGGTCACAGGAAGACAAGGACGAAGCTGAGCGGGAGCCACACTGGCAAGGCCCTTGCAGGCCAGCTGAATACCAGGCTGAGTTGGCCCTTCTCAGGTAGGCAGGGGGTTTTTATAGCACGGAAATGGTGCCACCAGATCTGTGCTTTAGAACTATGATCGCTGGCAATGTGAATGACGGTCACGGGAGGGAGCATGGGGGATGTGGGGGAAGTGCTGGGGAGGTTCTTGCAACAGCTCATGCTGAGCCTAGAAGAGTCCTCAGACCATAAGCAGTTGTCAGATGCGGTCTGCAGAACAGTGTTTTCAAAACCTCATGGAATTAAATACCTCACTGGGGAGGAAGGAGGCAGAGACAGGTCTTTCTGGCGTGTCGCACCGCAGCACTCCCTCTTCAGCTGGCCCAGGCAGAGGCACCCATTATATTACCAGCCTGGCCCCGGTAGGTATTTCAGTCTGTAACCTATGCCTAAACTTAGGAGGAGGTGGGGAGAGGGAGAAAAGAACATGTACTCTCAGGAAGATTATTTGAAGTGGGCTGATGCTGACTGCTCTTTGAGGGGGGAGAACAGAGGGCCAAGTTAATCTCTGGACTTCAGTGTGCCTAACCACACCCAGCCCCAGAAGGATGATAAAGCTTTTGCTGAATTTGCTACTCTGAACACTCCCAGTTGATGGCCTCTCAAGGCCATGGTAAAAATACATCACTTTTTAAAGTGTCTTATGAACTGTATTTTCCTTCCTGCTGACGCTTTGGAAAGTACATCTACTAGTTCTCTGGGATGGCAAAGATTCTTTCAAACCATAGGCTTCAATTTTCCCAAAGCTGTTTGAGGATTCTGGTGCTAGCTGATGATATGGTATTATTTTTGTCTTAAATGGACATCTCCCAAACGATTTTGTATCTCTCAACATTAAAAAGACACACCCTGGTTCCAATATGGTAATTTGTTTTCTTTTGAATTCACCCAAGTCTTTATTCAGAGGGTAAGGTCCTTGCAGGGAGGGGCAGTGCGTCTCATTTAGATCCGTGATCCAGGAGCTTAACGAGGTTCCCGGCCTACTGAGAACTGTGTGGGTCTCCCACTGTCAGCAGCCTTCTCTATCAGCTCTTTCCAGCTCTAGATACCCACAGGCCTGGGGGCCAGGTTCAATTCCAAAGGGCCCTCATCCAGCTGGAGGATGTTGCCATATCTGTTAAACCCTGGGGGAGTTTAGAACATGAACGTGTTTAGAAGGGCCACCTCTGTTCTTGGGCACAGTAAAGGCAGCAGAGGAAAGATCCTGCAAGCTGACCTCTGAGGGTTTCAAGAGCTTTTCATGGTGCTGGTATTGTGATTTCTAGTTCCTGCCTGTCTTATCACATCCTCACATTTTTTATCAGGTTAGCCTTGCACATGCTCTCTCTCCTCCAAATCCTTCAAAGCTGGAGTGCTTTTTTTCTTGACTTTACTGGGTACTATGTGGTGAACATTCCTATGCTATTTACTATTTCTTTTCTTTTTTTAAATTTACAAACACCTATATTCTGTTTGCAAAACTCTTTTATAAAATTAAAACAAAAGTTATATTAAAAAGGCAAATGTTAACTGAATTCAGAAGGCTTAAAATAACCTTTTTTTCCCTCTCTAGGAGTGACGAACAGAACCCCTCCAGCTCACCATCTGAAGGTTCGAGAAACCATGAAAGTTCATGTGAGTCAAAGTCTTCATCATCTGCTTGAGTTGGAAATCTACAAATGAACTTGATAAGACAATCTCTAACAAGACCAGGAAACTATTCAAGGACAAAAATAGGTTGTTTTTCTTGGTTTTAGCTACACAATCAACACCAAATCCCTCTCACAGCATAAGAAATACTCTTTCAGCTGTTACTAACAGTAGTAAATGCCACGGAGATATTAGCAAAGAGCATGGATTTAAATCTCCCTAAGAGCAGGGGGAATTAAGCTGGTGATTCTTTTAAATGTTAATATCAATTCTGTATTGTTTATTCCACCTTACCTTATCAAAAATTTTACCTTGCCAGGTCAGCTGCAACCTCAAAATAATAGTCTTCTTCAAATCAAGAGCTGCTTCTTTTAACTTTGGATTGACTTGTACATGGAGGATGTTGCCATATCTGTTAAACCCTGGGGGAGTTTAGAACATGAGCGTGTTTAGAAGGGCCACCTCTGTTCTTGCGCACAGGAAGGCCCATCCTTTGCTTTTAATTTGACAAATTATGTTGACAAATACACGTATTTGTCATATAAGTGAATTGAGTTTGTGTAATGAATAAAACATCTGAAATCTTCTCTCATACATCCAGGGACACTAATATCCTGAGAAGCTTTGGCAGCAAAGGGCGGTTAGCAGAGATGTTTATGCACCAAGCAACCTCTCCATGCAAGGTCTGAGGGGACCGTGACGACCCCAAACAACACGCGGCCCTCTGGCCTGCCGAAAGCTGGGGGACTCACAGAAAGAGAATGAGTGTGAGAGTGAGAGGCGAGCTAGAAAGAAGCAGAACAGCAGAGGAGAATGACGAGAGGGCACAAGAGAAATGTGCACTCGGCTTTTCCCCAAAGCAGTTCAAGTCGCCAGAGTAGGAACTGGGGACATAGACCGTTAAAAAGCTTTCCGCCCTTGATTGTCAGGAGACAGAAATCAATCTGCAATTGACAATCTCAAAGGCAAACTTTCATCATGGGCACTTGGGTCAGAGGAAACAGGGCTGACACAAACTTTGATGTAAATACAGCTTTAAGCATTTTTTTCTTTTTCTTTCAGTGATCTGACACCTTCTCCTTTCCAAAAATAGCAGTGTATTTAATTCTCTGTTAAACCTTGTCTTTGGAATTTGTGTTTATGTCTGGCATGACTTTACCCCACGCCACCTGGTCCTGCCCCCCACATTCCTGTTCATTCTGGCAACACCCACCCAAATTTCAACACATTTTCCCTCGCAAATTTAGCATTAGCTTAAGTCACTAACTATATTTAGAGCTTGCCTTCATCTTTCCAGAACATAAAGGATCACCGCAATAAAAGATGTGTCTAGTCTGCGAAGAGAAAATGTCCTTTTTTTAATCAATAGGCTTAAATACATCATTTCTGTATTTGAACAGGGTTTGGGGAGGGTAAGACAACAACTCGACACTGACTGGAAAACAAACGGGCAGCATTCTTCATCTTACGCAGTGAGCCCCCCACACAGCGTGTCATGTGGAATTCGTGTGGGATCTTATTTACTACATCACAAGAGCTGGCCTTAGCATATATTTATGCAGGAAAAAACAGGCTGCTTTTATGTAAGTCAAATGTCACACCAGAAAATAATACCCCTTAATGCTTGGAAAGCATTCCAGTGTTTTTGATACATTGAAAATTTGCCTTTCTTTTCTTTTCTTTTTCATTTCTTGAGACAGAGTCTCATTTTGTCCTCCTTGGCGTCACAGCTCACAGCAACCTCAAACTCTCGGGCTCAAGTGATCCTCTTGCCTCAGCCTCCTGAGTAGCTGGGACTACAGGTGCTCGCCACAACACCGGCTAGTTTTAGAGAATAGGGCCTGGCTCTTGCTCAGGCTGGCCTTAAACTTGTGAGCTCAAGCAATCCACCCACCTTCGCCTCCCAGAGTGCTGAGATTTACAGGCATGAGCCACCACACCAGGCCTAAAATTTGCCTTTGATAACAGCAAATTTAACTGAAGGGGCAAGATGTATTTAATGAAAATAGAGGCTTTTTTTGTTGGCGATTAAGCTGTCAGGAACCTGTGGGGGGAGGTCCACAAGCTCTTTCCAGGGACTGGCCTGACCTGGTGGCTCCAGGTACTCAAGGACGCAGAAGAGCCGCCATCCAGCGCCCTGAGCAGTCGCGGACAGAAGGACACTCAGGCCGAATCTCACCAAACCCTCCTCCTGCTTTGGCTTCCTTCACATGGCACTCGCAGGCCTGTACTTCTGCAGAACCCACTGAACTGGAACCTCAACACCCACGTCGGACGGATACGACAAATGATGCACTATACAAAATGGAGAAGTGGAGAAGCAGTTTCTGACCAACACTGGAACACTCTTGGACACAGAAAATTCAACACATCAAAGCTGAATGAGAGCCAGACCAGACGTGCTGTTTGTTTGCTGCCAGTATTAGAACTTAATTGTTTAACTACAGAGCAAATGTCAATTTATGAGCAAGAAATAAATCAACTGGAAAAAAAGAATAATTTATGGTTTTGCTAAGGTCATAGCCATCACAAAAGGCAGCCCACAAAGCTGTAAACCTGTCTATTCAAATGTAAAAGCGGCCCCCCACCCCCCAGCCTCCTTACTGACTCTTACCGCAGGCGGCTCCATCACCGCCCAGGCCCAGGCCCACGTCAGGGAAAGTGTTTCTCTCCCTTGATACTGCGGGGGAGTTTTTCACGTAGTTCTCCACTCTCTTTACATTGACTCCTTGTGTGTGTATATTCCTTTCAAGATTGTCTCAGTAGGTAAAAAATTTGTTTTAAAAACATTTTTAAAGTAGAATCAACAAAGGATTAGAGCAGTATCTCTTAATTCCCTCTTTGTAATTGTCCGGGCATTAAAAATAACTGGTCAGTTAGGAGGTTGCTAATTCCTGAGCAAACACTTAGGATAAAATGCAGAAATAGACCTAAGGAGGCTTCTTTCCCTTTTCTGGCATGTGGCGTCATATACAATCCACACTTAGGTTCTAATACTGGTCCATGAAAGTCTGTGTGTTACGGGGAGTCCCGCGGGCCCAGGCAAAGCTCACTGTGATATAAACGAATCAGCAACTTGTGACCCTCCTCTCAATCCCCAAGCCAAGCACATAACAACACGCTATAAACATTCATGAAAAGGAAGAAAGGGAAGACAGAAATAAACAAGAGAATGAAACAGCTGGAGGATGACTGGCATCGGTATCACTGGGTTCCCAATAGTTTTTAAGAAAAGGAACACCCTAACCAAAATAGCATGAATTTAAATTTTCCCAAATTTCCTTTAAAGACCTGTTCTGAGGACCTAAAAGATTTTGCTGCTGCTACCACAGTCTGAGAAACTTTGAAAAGAAAGGTTTGGATTTTTTTAACCACAGGCAACATCTGAAGAGAGAGTAGTAGGAACTAGTCCTCCCAGAGGACAAAGCTTTAATTCTGAAGCTTCAAAAAATACTAGGGCAGTTTGGAACTGGAGAAGAAATAAACAAGACAGATCAATGGATCACAATCAAGCATTACAAATACGTAAGAGAATTTAGTTTATTATAAACGCAAAGGTATGTTACTATAAAGGCAGCATTTCAAGAAAAGAGATTACGGGTGGCGCCTGTGGCTCAAAGGAGTAGGACGCTGGCCCCATATACTGGAGGTGGCAGGTTCAAACCTGGCCCTGGCCAAAAACTATGAGAGAGAGAGAGAGAAAAGAGAGATTACTTGATGAATGTGTTTAATGCAACTATGTAGCCATCTAGAAAAAATAAATAAAGCCAGATTCCTATCTCATTTTTTACACCAAAATTAATTTCAGATGGATCAAATTTCCTAAATGCAAAAATGAAGCTGTAAGAGAAAGCATGGGTGAAGAATGAACATGTGGATCATTTCAAAGAGGGATGGTCCCTTTCAAAGCAGGAAACAACACTCAAACAACGAACAGAATAATATGTGCAACACAGATACAAAGGGCTGGCTTTGGAAATCAAGGAATTTGTAGAGGTACTGTTTATTTTACCTATCACACATTGCGGAGGGCCTGGAAAAATGCTCATTGAGGTGCTGCTGGAGGGAGTGTGCATTAGATGTAACATTTCTGGGCCGTCTGGCAAAATTTATCAAAATGTAGAAAACACGTTATCTCAGCAATCCCTGAGCCACAAAGAAGTTACCCCATCCTCCCGAGATCTGAGGTTCCACCCTACAGTCAGTGTTCCGGAAGAAGCAGTGTTATCTCCGCTCATCGCTGACACTGTACTTGAAGTCAAGCCGCACATCCCACAGTGTGACCATTAAGGCCACCAGGGGTCCCTTCAAAGCCAGATCAAACAGGCGAAGCCCCTGCCTTACACCCCAGGCCGCTCCCAGATAGGATGCTGCTTCCTTAAGAGTCAGGCACCTTGAAGGCAGGATGGTGCCCTTTCATCTTTCTAATATAAATGTATACTGCCCAGAGCAGGTGCTCAAAATGACTTTTACTGAAAGAATTAAATGAATGAATGTGTAAATGAGACAGACCCGCTAACTGGAAGTGCGAGTGGCCAGATTAGAGATAGGAGTGAAACACAGACCGAAGGTTAAAATAGAGGAGAAAGAGATCAAAGGCTTTAGAATAACTTTCTAATAAATTTAAGCTTAATCTGAGATGTAAAAACTACTTATACATTAAGTATGCAAAATTATCTTACAACACACAGGACACCATGAATGGGCAATAATGAATCTCAGGAACTGAGCAGGTTGGGTTAGATTTGATGAAACCAAAAACTCCTAAACTTGGAAACAAGCTTGTTAAATAACATGTTCCTGTAAACAGGCAGGCTAGATTTATTGCACCCCTGGGCAATTCTCTGGAATGAACACTGTTGATTAGCCTTTTAGCTTGCGGCTGAGCGTTGACCTAAAAGGGAAAGGCTTGCCCTGCAGATTTTACATAACGTGCCCTTATCAATTCCTGTCAGGAGAACTGTCCCTGCAGGGACGTTAGGAAGACTAACGATTTGGCCTCAGTAAAACATACTGTGCTCCCGGGAGCCTGCTGCAAAACCGGAGCGGATCTCTTACACCTGCTGGAGGTCTGGAGAGAAGCATTACAGATGAAGGGCAGATGTACAAAGAAGGGTAAAGGAGGACAAGGCATATTAATGAAGCTGACACGTTTACTGACTAATACACCCAGACAGAGAGGAGACCAAGGCCATGCGCGGGTGAGGACGGGCCCAAGGTCACGAGGGAACTCGCAGACAGCCCCAAAGGGCACAGGGCTTCCTTCCTCCAGCCGCCTCCTCACCTGCTGGCTTGAGGAGCAGAGAGGAGCCATTTCCCAGAAGGAAACTCTGAAAACTGCTGTGTTCACCCCACAAAGGAGAGGGACGGTCCACCTCTAACAAAGACACTGAACTGCATTTAAAGTGGGTAACAGAAGCTTCTGTCAGCAACTTGAGGCTCACTTTTAACTGATTTTGGGGTTATTTCCCATACAGTTCTAAAAAAGGATGCAAAACAAAAAATGAGATAAAATTGTGAGCGTACTAGTACAATGAGAACAGTTTAATAAATGTTAAATAAGTATGAAATGTGAAAACGTAGACAGGCAGGTTTTTCCGACTGTGGTAGCTAATCTCCAAAAATGACATCCCTGCCAGACTCCCCACACCCTGCCCCCTGCCCACCGCATCCCGGGGCAAAAACTTTCAGATATTCACCCCTGTGTGCCCGTCTCTTCCCCCCCACCATACACACAGAGCAGAAGTCAAGCCACTGGACTTCTGAGACTTCCTCCTAAGAAGCCTTGCAGTGGGAGGCTTGCTGGGGGGAAGCCCAAGTGCCCAGAGAGGCCTTCTTCCAAGGAGGCATGTGTGGGTCACCCCAGGTAAAGTGTCAATGTGTGCATGAGAAAACCATTTTGGCCACGTAGCCGGCTGAGGGTTCCCAGAGTCCAGCCCAAACCTCACGGCAACCCCAGGAGAGACTCCGAGAGAGAATGATAAACAACCACATTTCCCCTAAAGCAATGGGTAACTGCACCACTGGCCAGCCAAGCCTGCAGGCCAGCGGTTCTCAGCCTGTGGGCCGTGATCCCTTTGTAACAATGAAAATACATCCAGGCACTAGGAAGGTCGAGAACCACTGCTGTAGGCGAAGGACAAAAATCCTGCCCCAAGAGAGAGCAGTGTGAGTGCAGGAGCTTCAAGCAGCTCTGAGCATTTCTTTTGATATCTGTTTGGCAAAAGAATTTTTTATTAAATAGGCCAACTCACTGCTTGCATTTTGTCAAATACACCTAACGTTTAAGAGAGATTTCTTGTGTTTCAAGTTAAAAAAAATTAATTCTAGATATCAGCAGTTCCCAAATCTCAGGGTGACCTCCCTCACGGCCAGACCTCACCCAGGTCCCAGGGACCAACAGGGCTCTGCAGCAGCTCAAAGCCCCTGCTCCCAGGTTGCAGCCCAGCCACAGCCGTGCTCTCCGTGTGCAAGACCACTCTGTCTCTTGTGATAAGTCAGTTGCTTTTTTGAAACAAATAAGAAATGTTGAGAAAACATGGGGGCCTATTCTCCTATATCAAGGCAATCTTCCCCACGGTAGATATTCTTTTTCAGTTTCCTGTAGTAATGGTCTCATCTGGGCGATTTCAAGCAAGGGCAGGACTCAACTGGGGTTGCTGAGACGAGGCAGAGGCTTTATGGTCTGGGGGATTTCTCAGGGGACGCACCCTTTTCCATCACCATTTCAACACAGACAAGCATTTTTCTCCAGATAAACCTACACATCCTTCTGTGAATGGAACTGCAGCTCATTATTTCACATTTTGCTGAGAACAAGTATGTTAGGCAGTGTACAAAGTACAGCATTAGACATAGCGCTTCCCCAATAGCCTCAAAAAGTCTAAATTAAAAGAAAACAAAGGGACAGAAAGGAAAGCAATTTTCTTCTCTTCTGCCTCCTCCATCCTGTCCTCCCCCTAATGTACCATCCACGGGGAGTTTCTTGGCTGCACAGTTCAGAGCTTCAGCAGAGAGATTCCTGGGTCCTTTTCAGGTTTCATGACGGCCATGACCATCACACACGGTAACAGTTAAGGGAGGTGTGGGTGCATTAATGAAACCAGAGTGTGTTCTTGGGCAGCAGGCCTGTCTCATGGTTTTCTCTCTCAGAAAAGGCGGGTGCAAGGGTGCAGGAGAGAGCGCTGCGGGGTGCCAGGGGGGCAGCACGTCAGCACGGGCTGCAGGGCTCTGCACAGTCCCCACTGTGGGCTGTCGGAGTCAATTAGCCACTCGGCTCATTGTGACTCGGTCCCCACAGCAGCGAGGGAGGAGGGCGAGACTCACAAACAACACATCTCCGTCGGACGACATGATCGGGACTGGCATCGTCAGCCCAACGAGACGAGCCTGCAGCAGACAGCAGCCAGAGACAATACCCCGGGTTAGAAAGGAATCCACCCCATTATGAAAGAGAAGAAACCTCAGCAAGTTGCTGTGTGTGTTCTCTGGGCTGACTAAACGGCATTACAGTGGAGGCCGGGCCCTCAAAACCACGCTAATGAAATTCTGAGTAAACAATGAGCAAAACCATCATTCTGAACAAATTTAGAACTTAAGATTTTTATTTGTCTAGATCCTTCATCATAAACTTTTGGGACAAAAAGGTTTAATTCCCTATTTAATAAAGAATAGCTTTTAAACATCACAAGTTAATGCATAGCTGTATCAATATTAGAACCATTAATACAGCTGACGCTGCTAATGATAAAGGGGAACTGAAAAATGTTACCTAGAAAGTGCTGCTCATTGGATTTTGACACGAACACACATGAAACAGGACCATGAGAGTAAATACAGAGCAAATAATCACAAGAAACAATACCAATGAAACCAATTTGTGAAGGGTGTTAGATCGCCTTCCTCTCTGGAAGGTCGCATGTCTTGAATATCCCTCTATAGCTGGGGCTGACGAGAGCTATCACACAGGGAGCTATCACACAGGCCCGCTCTCCACATGCCCACATCCATCAGTTGTCTAGCAAAGCCTAGAAGGAGTTTGAAATCCAAGTCTGGACTTCAAGTAAAACCTTTTACTCTGACTTTTAAGCCTGCAGCCTTAAAAGGCACCATGACCGGCAGTTCGAGTGTACCTCAGCCGGGAAGGACGCATTTAGGCTGGCTTACCCGTCAAGGACAGTAACTACCGGCTCAGCGCCTGTGGCTCAAGCAGCTAAGTTGCCAGCCACATACAGCTGAGCTGGCAGGTTCGAATCCCAGCCCTGGTCCGCCAAACAATGACGGCTGTAACCAAAAAAAACAGCCAGGCGTTGTGGCGGGTGCCTATAGTCCGAGCTACGTGGGAGGCGGAGGCAGGACACTCGCTTGAGCCCAGAGCTGCAGGTTACTGTGAGCTGTGACGCCACGGCACTCTACCCAGGGTGACAGCTTGAGGCTCTGTCTCAAAGAAAAGGACAGTAACTACCATGGCTTCCAGTGCTTTGGCCAAACCTCAGATGCGTGGCCTCTTGGCCAGCCGCCTGCGGATTCATATTGTTGGAGCATTGGTTGTATCCCTGGGGGTTGCAGCTTTCTAGAAGTTTGCTGTGGCTGAACCAAGAAAGAAGGTATATGCAGATTTCTATAGAAATTGTGATGCTATGAAAGATTTTGAGGAGGTGAGGAAGGCTAGTGTGTTTCCGAGCGCAGAGTGATTTTGGAATATAAAGAATTTCTTTGGGCTGATTTACATAGACGTTTGTCACTGACCCTTGTTCCTGAGCTATGAATCTGAGTGATAAATAAACTGTTAATCAACTTTTTAAAAAAGGCACCATGTCCATCTGCAGATAAGGGGGAAAGCAAACGCTTCGTGTTTTTATGACTGATTCTAACTTTGTTTTCATTAGTTTGATATTACTTTACTCAAGTACCTTGTCACCATCAAAAACTACAGCCGGCCTTATTTAATTCATCTCAGTTCTCTCTCCCACCTGCTATACAAATCCCTGAAGCAGATCCTGAGGAGAAGGATCTTGCCTGTTCAAGTCTACAAATTCTCTCCCAAACGCAGGCTGTGAGCTGTGGTTCTCCCTGACATTGGGAGGCATGTTGCCACCATTCTCCCTGTAGGGCAGCTTCTCCAATACCCAAATGTCATTGTTCCCTAAGCTGAAACTCTATACCTGCCCTATCCAATATGGTAGCTACTGAAATTTAAATTACATGAAATTAGAAGTTCTCTTCTTCAGGGACACAGAAGCCACATTTTAAGTCCCACGTATCTCGAGGCAACCCCACTTAAGAGCACAGGAGATTCTATGGAGCAGTGTTGCTTCACACGCTCAAAGACCAGTCTGTGGGTGATCCCAGTTCACAGGGAATAGTGGCTCCCAGTATACACTCCCAAGAACGTTCAATGAGTAAAAACTACAGGGGTTGCTGTAGCCCTCCACTCCTCTGAGAACTGCAGGGCAGTGTGATACCCAGCACTTCCATGAATATAACTCTAAAGAACCAGCACTCTGGGCGGTGCCTGTGGCTCAGTGAGTAGGGCGCTGGCCCCATATTCTGAGGGTGGTGGGTTCAAACCCAGCCCCGGCCAAACTGCAACAACAACAAAAAATAGCCGAGTGTTATGGTGGGTGCCTGTGGTCCCAGCTACTCGGGAGGCTGAGGCAAGAGAATCACCTAAGCCCAGGAACTGGAGGTTGCTGTGAGCTGTGACGCGACAGCACTCTACTGAGGGTGACAAAGTGAGGCTCTGTCTCTAAAAAAAAAAAAAAGAACCAGTACACTTTAGTCTAGAACCTGAAATTTCCCCAAATCTCCCTCTGTGACAGGTTGACCACCTGCTAAGTGCTTACACAAGTATTCGTGAGAACCCTGTGAAGCTCCACCCCCGTGACGCTCCACCCCTGTGAAGCTCCACCCCCTGTGACGCTCCACCCCCGCCTCTGCAGTTTTTCAACCTATTTTATTTCACAGCACACTTGAGCCTATAGTTATACTCCCGTGGCATAATTAAATTATGTTAATAAAAAAGAGTGAAAAAAAGAATATTCTTACTGTGCTTTGAACGTCTTTCGAAAATGATTTAATTAAAAATCTTTAAAATTTTTCCTGGCACAACCTAAGATCCTCTCACAGCCATGGCACGCTGGTTGAAAATCACTGCACTAACTAAAAGGTCCCTAAAACAAGTATTTCATGGCTTTTAAACTTGGGGTTAACTCACTTTCTCCCTACTTTCGTCAAAATTTTCTACGTAACGTGTCAAGTTTATATTTGCTCTAACAAGGCAGCATTCTACACCTAATGTTATTCAGGATATCACATTAATTAACCTTCATTGTTCTTAAAATTTTAGGTAAAGCAATATAATAAACAAAAGATTTTAGAAGATTAGCCTTAATGTTTAATTCCAAGACATAAAGTGGAAGATTATTTCTTTTAAAAACAAATACTTTGCCTGACTCTTTAAAACTTAACATGTGCTTGTTTTTCCCAAACATAAAGTACATTTTTGTTTGTTTTTTAAAGCTGCTTATGACTCATCAGGTGTGACCTAAACTGACTTGATTTCTGTGCATTGCCCTTGGACTTTCCCGAGAGCCATGATGAATCCTTGGAAGAAGCTGATATATTCTCAAATAAGTACTTTATTTTTATAAGTCAGATCATTCTGATACATAATCTTATTTTAGAAAAACAGCCCACGGTTCAGTTTATGACAACAATCTGTTCTTAGAATAGAAAGCTGCAAACCAACAAAAAACATCTCTAGACCCCTGGAAGCTTTCTTTGGAAAGTTGCCCCTAAATTTTAGAGTTCCATAGCTCTGTATAATTTCCCATTGTGCATGTGAACAGCCAAAAAAAATGACTTCCCTTTTACACGTATCTGTTTCCCATTCTGCCTGGACCAACAGGGGTGCTGATGGAGGAGGGGCTGGCTTGGGGTGAGAGGAAGGAAAGTGACTTGCACAGTGAGTAGGGCCCAAGACCCCTCCTGCTCCCCCACTCCCCACATTCACATACAAGTGGTGAAAATGGGTTAAGGAGAATATCAAATACAGTTTCAGAAGGGAAGCAATGTCTAAGAAAGGCCACACGCTGAATCAAGGCTGGGAAGAGCTAGGTGACAATCCTGGGGTTTGCTCCTGCGGGCCCACGTTGGTTTTCAGCACCAGTGTACAGAGCCACCTCCTGCTTCCCTCCAGGGGCCTCCAGGTTCCCTGCCCAGGAGCCTCTCCAGGGCCAAGACTCAACAGCTTGACTCTCAAGCGTCCTCTTTTCCTTCTTCGAATATTTTCTTAGGTGTGTATTTCTACGGCTGTGTTAATGATCAGTCCGTGGTTTAGAGCTAAGTCTGGGTACTCTGCCCCAGCAGTAGCAACTCTGTGGTCCCCACCATCAGTCACACTCCTGACCCTGTTACTGATGTGACAGCATTGTGACATCAGATGCACACTCTTCTCCAGACGGTTTGGACCAAATTATAATATTAAAATAAACGTATCAGACCGGCAATGAGGGTTATTTTAACTGTGTTAGCTCTTCTGAAATAAGTCAAATATCACATTAAAATAATTCTCACTGGACTGAAACTTCAAAATTATAAAAGTTTTTACTATAGAATATTTGTTGCTTTCCTCTTCTGCCATATCTTCAATCACTTCTTTCTTGGTACAACTTAGTTCAATAATTTATTTAGCCACTGCTCCGTGTTTGTACATTTTATGGTTTTGTTGTTGTTCTATAAAAACAGAGCTGTACTAACAATAAACAGCCTTAACCAAGGTCTGGCCCAGTCTTTATCTGTTTTCCTTTTAATTTAAACAGCTTACCTGAGGTATAATTGGTATATAAAGACCTGTACAAATTTAACATGTACCGTTTGATGAGGTTGAACACATGCAAACACCGTGACAAAGGTAACAGACATATCTCACACCTCCCAAAGTTTCCTTATGTCCCTTTGCTTTTGGAGTTATTGGGTTTTGTGCTTTTTGTATTCAGGTCTACCCTCAGCAGATTTTGAAGTGTGCAATACCATAGCGTTCGCTATTGGCACAAGTCGTCTGCAGTTCTTAAAAACTGGCCAAATGAAGCTTTTAAACTCCTTGAACTGGCTGGCATGGTGGTTCACCTGTAATCTCAGCATTCTGAGAGGACCAGGTGGTGGATTCCTTGAGCTGAGGAGTTTGAGACCAACCTGAGCAAGATGGAGACCCCATCTCTACTAAAAATACACAAACTAGCCAGGTGTGGTGGCGCCTGTAGGCCCAGCTACTTGGGAGGCTGAGGCAAGAGAATCGCTTAAGCCCAATAGTCTGAGGTTGCTGTGAGCTGTGATGACACCACGGCATTCTACTCAGGGTCAAGACTTTGCCTCAAAAAAGAAAACAAATAAATAAATAAATTCCTTGAACTGAGCTCCCCATGTCCCCCGCAGTGCAACCCCTGGTAACCACCACTGTATTCTCTGCTTCTCTGAGTTTGATGACATTGTGTATAACTCGAGTAAGTGGAATTGTGCAGCATTTGTCCTTCTGGGACAGGCTTATTTCACTTAGCAGTGTCCTCCAGGCCACCTGTGTTGTCACAAATGGCAGGATTTCCTTCGTTTTTTAGCTGAATAATACTCCATTGTATGTATACAGCACATTTTCTGTATCCATTCACCCGTCAGTGGACAGTCGGGCTGTTTCCCGTCTTGGCTGTTGTAACACTGCAGTGAACCCTGGAGTGCAGAGAGCTCTTCAGCACCTCCTTTCTCTTCTTTTGGAAATATACCTAACAGTGGGATTGCTACCTCAGATGTATTTTTATTTTTTTGAGGAAATCTCCATACTGTTTTCCATAACTGCGGCTCCATTTTACATGCTCTCTAACAATGTACAAGGACTCTCTTTTCTCCACATCTTTGTCAACACTTTTTTTTTTTTTTTTGGTTGAGACAGAATCTCAAGCTGTAACCCTGGGTAGAGTGCTGAGGCATCATAGCTCACGGCAACCTCCAACTCCTGAGCTTAAGCGATTCTCTTGCCTCAGCCTCCGAAGTAGCTGGGACTATAAGTGCCCACCACAAAGCCTGGCTATTTTTTGGTTGTAGTTGTCATTGTTGTTTGGCAGGCCTGGGCTGGACTCGAACCCACTAGCTTTGGTGTACGTGGCTGGCACCTTAGCCACTTGAGCTACAGGTGCCGAGCTGCCAATATATACATTTTTTTAATAACAGCCATCCTGACAGGTGTGATTTTCATTTCCCGGATGATCAGGGATGCTGAGCATATTTTCATATACCTGTTGGCCCTTGCATGTCTCTTTTGGAGAATTATCTATTCAAGTCCTTTGCCCATTTTTTAATTGGGTTATTTGTATTTTTGCTATTGAGTTGTAAGAGTTCATTATATACTTTGGAAATTAACCCCCTGTCAGACACACGGTTTGCAAATGTTTCCCCTTTTTTAGGTTGCCTTTTCACTCCATCGATTGTTTCCTTTGCTACTGAGGTGTCCTTTGAAGATAGACAGTCCAGCAAGGTAGGAAAGGAGGTAAAGTTTAGAGGTTCATTACCTGAGTTCAAATACCACAGTCTCACTTTTTAACCTTGACAACAATTTACTCTCTATGCCTGGTTTCCCCATCTGCTAATCTGGAATGATATAACTGAAAGAGACAGGATCACATCAAGACTTTATCAAGGGCGGTGCCTGTGGCTCATCGAGTAGGGCGCCGGCCCCATTTATCGAAGGTGGCAGGTTCAAACCCGGCCTCAGCCAAACTGCAAAAATAGAAAAATAGCTGGGCGTTGTGGCAGGTGCCTGTAGTCCCCGCTACTCAGGAGGCTGAGGCAAGAGAATCACCTAAACCCAGGAGTTGGAGGTTGCTGTGAGCTTTGTGATGCCACGGCACTCTAGGAGGGCAATAAAATGAGACTCTGTCTCCATGAAAAAAAAAAAGACTTTATCCAATTAATTTTCATCACCTGTTATATATTAGTACACTCAGATTTGACCCACACATCAGATATATACTTTTCACCTCTATTCAGGAAGCTTTGAAGATATTTACCGATACTTTGAAGATAATTCCCAGATACTCAGAGAAATGAAGTTTTCAAAAGTATTTCTGAACAATGAAACGCGGACAATGTTTTTGAGAGTGGCCTATTCCCTAACACTACCTATATACACCAGTCTAAAAATATGCTCTATGCTAGAGAAAGCAAAGCGTTGGAGGATGCCTATTTGCAAACAAAGAGTCTTAGACTACTAAGGTTTTTTTTTTTTTTAATTGAGCTCAGCCCTCTTAGTAGGGTTCTGCAATTTGTGTATTTTCTCATTTCTGTACCATCTTATAACATTAAATCCAGAGATAGCTTCAAATACAATTCCAAATGAATGTGTTCTTGTACTAGATACTCAGAAGTCAGACTACACGCCTCCATCCTTAAATCAGCCACCAGCCCAAGTTAATCTTGAAGGCCCGAGTGCACCAACTAAAGAAACCAAGCGAGCTCTTCATTAACAATTTCCTACCAGCAAAGGATCTGACAGGGTTTCTACCCTATGCTGTTTGTGTGTTTGTGATTTGGTTTTGGCAGAGGAGAGAAGCAATGTCAGTAGATTCAAAGCTACGCCACAGAGCAGACCGTGCAGATGAAATGACTCTCATATCCTCACTGCTGATACCAACAAAGACATCCTGGCAACACTCAGAGCTTTTACAAACATCAGCAACCGTTCTAAAAACAATTTAGTGACTTACATTCTAAATGGTGAGGCAAAGAAAGCATTCAATAAAACTGCAGAAAACGGGCTATAGAATGACCAGGAGGCGCATGGTATCATGCCCAAAGAGAAAGAAGGGGACAGAATTCAATTTGTAACTAGGTTTCAGTACGAAATTCCTCGTTGGCCTAGGTGGCTGGATTTAACAGCGTTGGGTAAGATGTGAAGCGAATGCCATCTACATGTGTAACGAAGAAGCCCCCTCTCTAACGCCCTCCCTCCCCCAAATTAAGAGCCAGTGCCCAAATCAGCTCAGATTTCCTTTAGGTTACTAATAAGCAGTTTTGTTTTAAAACCAAAAACCTGTTGGATCAATTTGGTGGAGGGTGATTTGGAGACTAACTAGAAAAAGTTAAACAGACCCAAGATTTGACCCACTGGCTGCTACCCCGTCGGGCAGGTGATGCCCATTTATTCTCCTTCTAGACTTCTTCCCCTCGGCCTTCGTACCACCGCGATTCCGCCACTCCTCGTCGGCTACATTGAGGCAGTGCAAACATGCCTAAGGCTCTTACATTCTTTAAAAAGGGCTGTTTAAAAGAACTAATCTGATCAACAGGAAGGCCGGGAGGAAATGCCTCAGATTGTACTTGAGGACAATCATTCTGCTACAGAAGAACCTTTGACAAGCCGCCCAGGCTAACATCTTTGGTTTTGTACAACCTGAAGCCCACTGAAAATCCATCTGCTTCCTCTGACTATTGTTAAAGAAATTTAATTTGGAATCTAATAAAGTAAAACGTATCTTCCAAACTCTCAGCTTGCCGTGGGACTTACAGCAATGCTGGGTCCATTTCCTGCAGCCTTGGGAAGCTCGCAGGTGGGGATCTTGGGAAGGACGTGGCTGCGCAGATCAAAATGCTCAGGGAATGCAGAGAACACAGAAAGGCATCCTTTGTTCTTTTCCCCTTGAATTGTTTACACTTGCTTAAATAACCTATATTACTCCTCAACTAGAGGTTAAATTTCTTAACTTTTGTATTATGACTGAGGCATAAAATTATAAAATACAATCTCATACATTCCTTGTAGTAACCATTTCCCTCTCTCCACACACAAATCACTTTTTAGCAGTGAATGGTGTCTTTTTTTTTTCCTTTTAATCCCCAAATCATTTAATCTATTAAGGCCACTTACTGGAATGACCAAATAACAAAGAAGAAAGGAACTTGTTCTGAGTACGAGTTTCTTCTTTTCATTTCTGGCTTTAATTGTGAGGCTATGGCTTTAAAAAATGTGGCTCAGCGAGGAGGGCACTGGCCCCATATACCGAGGGTGAAGGGTTTGAACCCGACCCTGTCCAAACTGCAACAAAAAATAGCCAGGCGTTGTGGCGGGCACCTGTAGTCCCAGCTAGTCAGGAGGCTGAGGCAAGAGAATCGCCTAAACCCAGGAGCTGGAGGTTGCTGTGAGCTGTGATGCCACAGCACTCTACCAAGGGTGACATAGGGAGACTCTGTCTCTAAAAAAAAAAAAAAGAAAAGAAAAGAGAAAAAAAAACCCTAATGATCAAAGAAGTTCACTTCAGTGAGTGGTAATGTTTTAATAAATCTTGTAGCACTGTGGATATATTTTACTAATAAAATATTTTCAGCTCAAGTTGTGAAGGAATGGAGAAATTATACATACAGCTCGACAGCCTCTTGTGTTTGGTGCTGTATTATTGAAACCTTTGCTCTGCTTCTATTTATACAATGCTATTAGTGAAGTAAAGTGTATGATAAGTACAGAGACTCTTGGAAGGTAAATATTGCTGGGAGAACAGATCTCAGCTGAAAGCTGTGCTAGTGTATCCCTACTAAAACAGAGACACCTAACGACCGTTCTCTCCTTTAAGGGGATTTGAAAACACACCTTTTCTACTAAATTATATGCTCATCATCTGCACTTCTTGTATATGGAAAATAAACCGATCTTTCTGAAAGAGGATAGCTTTACAAAAAGATGTGCGTAATGTCTTGTAGTATTCTTCTACAACAACAGAGCTGGAGAAAGCTTGGAGACCTCTGGTTCCACAGTTCTCAACAGATGATCCTTGGACTATCTGGCCTAGGGGGTATATTGAACCTGCAGACTCGCAGCCCTTCCCCAGGCCCAGTAAGTCTCAGAGGGTGGAGCCAAGACACGTAACAGTTTTAACAAACGCCTTATTTCACTCTCCTGTGCATTAAATTCTGAGAACCCCTGTTATCCTATCCATTGCATTCTCTTTTTTTGTTGTTGTTGTTGAGACAGAGTCTTACTATGTCGCCCTCAGTACAGTGCCATGGGGTCACAGCTCACAGCAACCTCAAACTCTTGGGCTTAAGCAATTCTCTTGCCTCAGCCTCCCACGTAGCTGGGACTACAGGCGCCCACCACAACGCCCAGTTATTTATTATTTTTTTTGCGCTTGTCATTGTTGTTTAGCTGGCCCAGGCCGAGTTCAAACCCACCAGCCCCGGTGCATGTGACCAGGGCCCTAACCTCTGAGCTACAAACGCCAAACCCCTATCTATTGCATTTTCAAACATGGAAACCCTTGCTCAGGTTGTCCAAGATCAGAGAGGCAGAGCTGTGCAGAACAGAATCCAATTATCAAAATATCACACTACTGTTTTTAAATAAACTATAGAAAAGCAAAGTTCTGCAGCTACTATCTTAAGAGTACTATTTTAGGCCTTTCCCATTCATTCTTCTATTCCACAAATCTTTTTTTTTTTTCTGAGACAGAGTCTCACCTTGTTGCCCTTGGTGGAGTGCCATGGGATCATAGCTCACAGCAACCTCAAACTCTTGGGCTCAAGCAATCCTCCTGCCTCAGCCTCCCAAGTAACTGGGACTACAGGCACCACCACAACACCAGCTAGTTTTCCTATTTTTTTTTAACAGAGAGGGGGGTCTCTTTCTTGCTCAGGCTGGTCTCCAACTCCTGAACTCAAGCAATCCTCCCACCTCAGCCTCCCAAAGTGCTGGGATTACAGGCATGAGCCACCATGCCTGGCTGTTCCACAAATCTTTACTGAATGTCCACACTCCACAAGGCACTTCATGTGTACAGTTGAGCAGAGGTCACACTTGTACACATAGATGTATAATTCGAGGTAGACTGCAACAAACAGCACAAGTAAATTAACTAAAGGGACCAAAGGATTCTGAGAAGACAACCCTCACCCACCCTTGGTTCAGATGTTCGAGAAAAGGTTCATAGGGTGGTGCCCGTAGCTCAGTGGATAGGGCACCAGCTATATATACCAAGGCTGGCCAGTTCAGACCCAGCCTGGGCTAGCTAAAACAACAAAGACAATTGCAACAAAAAATAGCTGAGCGTTGAGGTGGGTGCCTATAGTCCCAGCTACTTGGGAAGCTGAGGCAATAGAATGACTTAAGCCCAAGCGTTGCTATGAGCTGTGATGCCACGGCACTCTACTGAGGGCAACAGCTTGAGACTCTGTCTCAAAACAAAAGAAAAGCTTCATAAGGGAGGGGCTGTTCTGGCCTGGCATAAAGAAGGGCTGAGCCAGCAGCAGACGCACACAGAGGAGAAGCTCGCCGTCTTGTTCTCACTACTAAGTGTGAGCACCGATGCCTTCCTTGACCGGGGCTCAAGCTGTCAGGTGCTGCTCTGTACACACGTACGCAATGCAAACTGGAAAAGGGAAACTGTTTTCTCTGCCCCTTAGACACTCCTCCTGGTCAGCTGTCCCTTCCCCCCACCTGTGATAGGAACCCTCAAACTCACCAACACGTATCCTTTCTCAGAGGAGAACCCTGGCTCCGAGACAGCCTCCCTGGGGTCTGACCGAGTGGCAGCTACCAGGCCCCGACCGGCTGCCCTGAGCCAGGCCCCTGCTCCTCCGGCAGGATGTTCTCTAGGGGGACTGGCTGGAGACAGTGTCTGGGGGAGGAAGGGAAATCCCAGCAGATTCTACAGGCCGTCGGGAGGGACTTCGGGCTGTGAGGCCTGTTCCTGCCTCCTTTTCCTCTTCCCACTCTTCAGTCAGTGAACCAGTAAACACACCTACAGGCATGGATGTGCCAGGACAGTCAGGAAACGCCTGCCCTGTGTTTGTAAGCTTTAAAAAACACACACACAAATAACTGACAATCAGTTTTTCTTTGCAGCCCTGGATCAGTGAATTAAAAAAGAAGTGGACGAAGAGTGACAGAGAACTGATGTAGAATCACCAACCTTTTATTCTGGAATCTAAGAACAGAAGCAAAATAGAACAACCACTATTTCTTTTTTTTTTTTTTTAGAGACAGACTCTCAAGTTGTTGCCCTCAGTAGAGTGCTGTGGCATCACAGCTCACAGCAACCTAAACTCTTGGGCTTAAGTGATTCTCTTGCCTCAGCCTCCCAAGTAGCTAGGACTGCAGGTGCCCGCCACAACCCCCGACTATTCTTCTGTTGCAGTTGTTATTGTTGCTCTAGCTGCCTGGGCCTGATTCGAACCCACCAGCCCTGGTGTATGTGGCTGGCACCCTACCCACTGAGCCATCGGCACAGCCGGAAAAGCCACTATTTCAATAAACCCTTTAAGTAGAATAAATTCGGATGCTAAAACAAACACAATATTTTACCTAATTTTTTTTTTTTTTGTAGAGACAGAGTCTCACTCTATCGCCCTTGGTAGAGTGCCGTGGCGTCACACAGCTCACAGCAATCTCCAACTCCTGGGCTTAGGCGATTCTCTTGCCTCAGCCTCCTGAGTAGCTGGGACTACAGGAACCCGCCACAACGCCCGGCTATTTTTCTGTTTTTGCAGTTCCGCCGAGGCCGGGTTTGAATCCGCCACCTTCGGTACATGGGGCCGGTGTCCCACTTCTTAGGCCACAGGCGAGGCTCCAAATCTGGCATTTCTTTTTTTTTCTGTAGAGACAGCATTTTACTTTATCGCCCTCGGTAGAGTGCCGAGTGCGTGCCATCACAGCGCACAGCAACCTCCAACTCCTGGGCTTAGGCGATTCTCTGGTCTCAGCCTCCCGAGTAGCTGGGACTACAGGCGCCCTCCACAACGCCCGGCTACCTAATTTTTTTTTTTTTTATCATTTTGCCTTAGACTAGTGCACGTGGCTTCACTGCAGTATTCAGAAGCGGCTGCAGGCAAGACTCGTGAACTGTAGCTCGGGAGTCAAACAAGAGAGGGGAAAGAGGCGTGGGACCAGACAGGAGGGAAAAGAGCAAAAGCATTCAGTGTTTTCAAGACAACAAACGTGAAGTTCCACTCAACAATTTCACGTTTGAAAACTCCTCATCATCTATAATCCAGGCTATTCCCGTTCCTTGATCCACAGACCCAAACTGGATGAGATGGCAATTTAAAAACACCATGTTCTCTAAATAAATTCAAATTAGCAGTATAGGAGAACCAATTTGTGTTGAACATGTTAAGAGTCTATGGAATATTTCTGCAAAAGTGAGTAATTCTTTAAAAGCATATCAGGCCACCATCACCCTCATTTATTACATTTTTATTTTATCATAATACTTGCTTTTATTATAAGTTTTCAGGAAATTCAGGCCAATGCACCTTTAATCCCAGCACTCTGGGAGGCTGAGGCGAGTAGATTGCTTGAATTCAAAAAGTTCCAGACCATCCTGAGCAAGAGCAAGACCCAGTCTCAAAAAATAGCCAAAGCAGGGTGGCACCTGTGGCTCAGTGGGTAGGGCGCTGGCCCCATATACCAAGGATGGCGGGTTCAAACCTGGCCCCAGCCAAATTGCAAGAAAAAAACAGCTAGGTGTTGTAGTGGGCGCCTGTGTTCCCAGCTACTCAGGAGGCTGAGGCAAGAGAATCGCCTAAGCCCAGGAGTTAGAGGTTGCTGTGAGCTGTGACGCCACAGAACTCTACCAAGGGTGACATAGTGAGATTCTATCCCTACCAAAAAAAAAGCCTGGCATTGTGGCAGGTGCCTGTAGTCTCAGCTATTGTGGAGGCTGAGGCAAGAGAATTGCTTGAGTCCAAGAGTTTGAGGCTGCTGTGAGCTATGACACCATGGCACTCAACCCCAGAGTGACTGAATGAGACTGTCTCAAAAACAAACAAAAAAACCCCCCATGAGACAGAAAACAAAAATGTTTAGTGTTTAAAAGGAATATAATAAAATATTTATTTTTGGACGACGTGTCTATAGGAATCAAATGTGAAACCGTTAGATTTTAAAGCTGGGT